>DWDX01001869.1:0-16917 GCA_018245675.1 Agara michaeli | reverse complement strand
GTGCTTTCTGCCTACCCCGTTAGGGACCTGGCGTGACGGTATCTGTGTGTGTGATTACATTAGCAATATAAACCCCATAGATATAGTAAACTAAGAAAAAAAATTCTTACAACGCTTTCTTTAATGACGTGTTCCTCGTGATGTTAATAGTACAACTTTAAAACGACCTTTTCATAGACCTCTTAATGCGAAATACTTTGAAATACACGTGCGACAGATTTGATTGCGCTCCTTATACAGGCTAATTTTAAAGTCGTTTAAAAGCAATATCAATTACTGACTCTACCAAAACGAGCTCGGTATGACTATTGTTGTTGAAAGTTCGACAGAATTGCAACACGATAAGAACAATACAATTGGAAATTGAGTTCAGCTTTCACGATACATCAATTTCTGTATCGTCCGTCATTCTCTCGACAGAGTTATCTTTGAGTACATTGTTACGGCGTATATGATCATTAGCCCAATTTATAATCATACTGTATATATAATAATAATAATAATAATTGGGACAACTCCACACACGGCTATCTGATCCCAAATTAGGCAATTAAATGCCTGCGTTACGGTGACCGAATACGGAATATACATAAGTAGGTACTTATAAATAAATAGTAAATAATATTTTAATATATAATATATTTCTTATATAATAATATAATATAAATAAATCCAAAATAGAACTACACAACTCATATAATAAATCGAGAGGCAACATTTAATAGCGTGAAATTTTTTAACTAACTAATAATAATATTATTTTTGTTTATTGGAACGCAGACGGGTGCGTATGAGAATGGGTGTGTTTTATGTGCGTGTGCGTGTGTGTGTATACGATGAAAGTTAATTTTAACGTACAAGGATATTTTTGCACATTCACATAGATACATTTAGTAAACATTTTCGCTGAGAGATAATCGCTAAGCGTTACATCAATAAATCACTCGGCGGCTGCTCGCGTTCGCTGCCAGTCCCAAAATTACATTTCATTAAGTTCGAGTTTGAGGTAATTGATCGATGAGACCGAACTTTCTCGAAACTCAGTCGCTAAATACAAATTTACTGTGACGGTTCCTATCAAAATCACATTCTTAATAATGCTCAATTAGTGCTTATTTTTCAGTGTGAAGATAATAATTAGTATACTTATCTTCAGGTGTATTGATGGATTTTCACAACTTGGAACACATGCGTGTCACTTTATTGAGATTTTACAATTTAATGGTTATTTACATTCTTAAACTGACTTGTATGTCCTTCTTTTCGAAAAAGACGAATATTCATACTAAATTTAATCCTCTTTCACATCCTAACGATTTTATGTTTCATAAAAACGATGCAACAAAGATTCATAGCTGGAAAGATGAATAAAAATTTCACGGTTTAGCTTCAATATCAAAGATTCATACGAAAATCACCACTCAAGGAATTGAATTTGTAACATTTCTGGCATACATGCTATGACGAATCAATCACGGAGTCGGGACTATTTTTGTACAACATTGATTGAACACCGCACATCCAAAATCTGGTTACGAACATGGTTTATTCGAATCAAATTGCTCGCAGCCACTGAATCAGATCAAAGCCAAATCTATTCTGGACGGCAAAGCGGTTCTAATTCGATCACCAGGTTCGTATTTAGTGATTTTTTTTTTGTATTTATTGCTACGGCTTTACGTTGAGTCGTGATGGATGTGGGCAATCAGGAGGTTCGTTTATTTCGAATGCGTGCGTCATTTGACGTTGGGTGAGCTGCCTAGCCGTCGGAAACCGTACCGGGAATAATTATCTACCTTGTTAACTGCATTTTAAATGTCTGGTTTAAGTTCAAAATTAAATAACACTCGCTATAATGGCGAAGGGAACACGTCTTATAAGTTCACCATGTTACCTACTGAGGTGTGTGAAGTATGCCGATCCGCAATCAGCGTGGCGCAATGACCGAAGAGTTGAAATAATGAGGATAAAATTTCGAAGTTATGTTCGAGTTATTTTACTCAAGGGTAAAAAAGCTCACGGCACTTGAGATAAGTCATTTCATATTCAATCTGTCAATATTGAAAATGTTTTACAACTGACAACTAAATTATTTTTTAGTACCTACTATAATATATTAACTAATTTCAATTTGGGTCGCACAATTTGCTTTCAGCTTTGAGAGAGCGTAAGCAATAAATTCACAGATAAATAACACCCAAACGTAATGAAAAACATTTTAGCGCAAAAATTTTAATTCAACATTGTAAAAAAGCTTCTACCGTTACTAAGATGCGATGCTTAAATGGATTTTTATCGAAAACTTTTTTCGCTTTATGATTTTGTTTATCGCGGCCGAGTAGTGGAGGTGGAGGCTGATAAAAAACCATTAAAATATTTACCACCTATCTGCGCATTTGAATATTACTCGTTTTTTGTCGCACCGTTAGTCTTGTCTTACGACTAGTCAAAAGAATGAAACATAGGACAATGACCTCTCATCAAGAGGTCCTAGCGCTTTTTCTACCAGCTCGCGTCGTACACCAAACTCTCTTTCGGTCTCCGATAATAATGAATGAGTAAGATTACGCTTATGTGCGACGAACATTATTTTCATTTTGAAGAGCTACGAGTTATGATTAGTGGGTCCCGGTGAATGTTTACACGAGAGTCGCAGGCGCGCCCGATATCCACTGAAGTTGTTGATCCTTTCAATGACTAACGATTATAATGATATGTAAACTTCATTAGGCGAGATCAAAGATTTCTTCACTGACATAATCTGTTCAATGGATGGTCTATGATATGTTGATGAATAAAATTTGCTGTTATCATCAATATTACATACACACTTAGCTTCTTAAACTAAACCAATCATAAATAGAATTATGGTTACGCCCATTTAATTGAAGATATGATCATGATAAGATTATGATAATGGAGCGGCGATTAGGTGAGACCGATGTCCAGCTGTGGGTTTACCTACAACAGCCGTGGACTTTTAAAGGCCCATTCATTTATTTTATTCTTGTCAATATAATCGGATCGGACTCGTCCGACAAGCTGACGTATTCCGCTGAGTGTGCGTTCACGCTTATTCTCAGGATGTATCTTAGTTATGAATGTCGGAACACTTATGCCCCGGGGTCACGGATCACGGCGCTCAGCGTTGCTACATCTGCGGCGCGATTGAGATGTGCTGTCTTAACACGAATAAGAATGCCTTGTTCACTGTTCTCGGCGTGTTGTTCGACTTTTGAACACCACTTTATCTTTCTACTTATATCTACGTTACCACCATCGTTACAGATGTGGTGAATTGTAGTGCGGTCACTTGGTATTACACGATCATTTCAAGTTGTGCTAGTTTCAGACAAAACTGATATGTCCATTGCTTTCATTTGTAGAGCACGATTGTCTTTGTATTTTCATGTAATCTTTCGTTTTACTATTGATCAGTATACTCTGGATTGCTTGTGTAGTGAACTCTTTGGGACTGTCTATCACATTCTACAGACTTCAATTCTCCTTAGCGGTGCAAATAGGTTAAGGCTTCCGCATTGAAATGTTCAAACAAAGTGTTCTACTTTGTGAATGACTATGAATGAGGTGACTTCAACTCTTTCTGCACATTGTTAAGGGTACATTCCGCTTTGGGCCATCTTTAAAGTGTTACAATGCATTTTTTTTGGAAAAAAAAAAACAAAAAATAGGTACTCTCCTTCAACGCTGTTATTTATCGATAATTCGGGACTTTATACGTGTTCAAAGACAGTACTGCTTACAAAGGTGAGCTATGGAGTTGTACTCGAAACGGAAATCATGAAATCCCTAAAGCCGCTTAGCTGTGACACGTGGTTGAAAGTACCACCATGCTCGTGTAGGGCATCACTGAGCCCTTTGTTCCCGGACGAGAGGAGAAAGTGACTGCGCCAGCCGAATCCTACATTACAATAGAATGTCCGTTGGAGCGATCGTTATGCGAGACCCGTTCAAAAGTTGAAATTCGTGTCACGTGGAAAAGTGAAGAATGATAATAATGCTCATGTCTTTAATTACAATCACATTATTTTTAATAAGTGTCATTAACATTAATTAACTATCTCGGCACATAACCTTAAAATTCTTAAGCAGTTCATATAAGGGTTCACACAAAAAGTTTAATTTTAGCAGTAAAGTATAAATTACATAATTTCTATCAAATGATATCCATTAAACAAAAAAGCAATATTTCCACAAAGGCCTACGTACTTTATGGTTTTCTTAAGTCAGTATCTATGCAATTCAATAGCAAGGTTCAATCGTATTAACCAATAAATGTTTGATATAACTCAATACGTAAATGGTCACCTCGTGCCCACTCTTAATGCTAATACGGCCTGAGAGATGAACGTAATAAGGTATTTGCGTGCAGTCCACGGACTAACGACTCAATCCAGTTCCGGCCTTGTACCAACATCGCCGCTAATCACATGTTTTACTGCAGTGCCAATGCCACCAGGGTTGTCGGATTGCGCAATACAGATCACATTTCTTATATCAATGGATATGGCTGCGTCATGATTTACATTCCAATCGTGATGTCATCTCTAACTGCACTGGAACTGCAACTCAACTGCAAGGGGCCTGGTTTATACTTAACCACGCTGCTCCTTAGCTGATTGGAGATAGGACTTAGTAATTAACCAGTTTGGCGGATGGTTTTAAAGCGCCTTAACGGTAAAGAAAGTTAAAGGATAGTTACCTAATGATAGCGATCGGGATGAACTGCTCAACTTACGCCCAAACAAGGGAAACGCTAGTAAAAATTTTTGCCTGGAGAATGATATGGATTACTTTTGAAAAACACGTTTTAATCAAGTGAGCGCTACAGATGGCGTTACCAGCGCAATAACGGTATGACGAGCGAACAAAATAAACTATTTAGCCGCCGGTAACAGCTCTTGTGAAGACACATGACTAATGAGAGTCCTTAAATTAGCAAATTTCTGTTCTTTTGGTATTCCAAGATGAATATATCAAATAGCGGTCATGTCTCGTCAAAGGAATACGGAACTCCCTCGCATCAGATGCTCGAACTGAGTTCAGGATTTCAGTTCTCCAGGCCGATGGTGAAGCTTCATGTAATACCAGATCCCCTCCTGCCAACCCTGGTTCGTACCCACCACTGTGTGCGAAGGCTAGCTGTGACCACTGATCAATCGATCACGATCCCTAACGTATAATTACCCGACTGCATGCTGAATGCATAAGTGCTCGAATGAGATCCAGTTATTGAAAAGTCTGATATACATAGAAATCCTATTAATCATGGTAGATTTATTTGACAATACGTAATAGTAAAACTGGATGTACAAAGTGTTTTGTAAAATATTAATAGGATGATCACGATGTATGAAAAAAGGTCTTCTTTTGTGGACAGAATCCATGTAATTTCTTTTTTATGATTCTTAATGAATAAAGAATGACAATGATTCTGAGCTAATTTTCTTCTGTCATTTCATTTCGGAAAACAGTAAGAGAGGTAGTGAGAGAAGTGCCATAAGTAAATTAAATATTTATGATATTTGTGTATGTGATGAGTGTTTCATCTGAATTTAATTATCAAGTTAACATTTTGCAAATTTCCCTCCTCAGACGGTAAGTGGGGATAGAAAGTATATATGAAAATTCATCGATTTAGAAGTGAAACCGCCGCCAACGGCTAGTGTTTATATATAATAATAATAAACGTGCGATGTTCATAGTATTGTTTGTCTAATAAATTATGATATAAACCGCGATATAAATATCTTACGGCCACAGTATTAGATAAGGCAGATGCTCGGTGAGCGGTGCTCGCACGGAGACCTCTGACCTGGATTGCAAATGTATTAATATTATGCTCGTGGGAACTGGGCCTTTGCTGACATTAAGACAAATCGTTTCCGATGTAACTTATCATATTTACAATTAATGTTAGTAAATAATCTGAAGGTTGTGCAAGCAGCAACGGGGAGAAAATTTCTGTCTTTTTTTAAATGCAGATGCTATATCTTACGTGTCTACATAAGAAAGCAGTGATAGTCCAGTTGTTTGCATTTCAATCTCGCACTCTGGTCTGGTCTGGGTTCGAATCCTGGCGCGCAGTTATACTTTCCGCAGCTATGTATAAAGATATATATATACATTGATAAATCCTCCAAAACAAACTTTTTAAAATCATTGTCTATTTGATTTTTTTCTTTAACCATTTCTATAATTTCGTTTGTCTCCTATTTATCTTTTTATATCATGTGCTGCTTTAAAAGAATGAAAGTATTATCTTTCTTTCCTTCCGTTTCCTCGGAAAGTGCGAGTCGAGCAGCAGGTAACAATTGCTTTATGACATTATTTCAAACTGTAACATAAGGTTGCCAACAATTTGACTCTTTGAAAGAGTTTAGAAGAAAATTAATATACCTGTCTACCAGTAACCGGCCACTGTTTACGGACGTTTATCGACGCCGTAGAAAGCGGACTAATCCAGGCTTAACACACTGTCGCACTGATTAGCTGTGATTAATTCTGATTCTGTCGTTATCTTCCCAGGTAACAGATAATGTATCAGACGTATGCACTTATTGGAATTCGCCACTTCTATGCACTTTAAACTAGTAGTGTAAATAACTTATTCTTAATTAGAAAGAATCATTCTATTTCAATTTCAACACATACGAGGGAGGGGGCGGTTGATGAAATTTCAGTTTCATTTTTATCAGGTATTTCTACGATAATTATGTATTTAATTTTATAGATATTGGAATCTCGGTAACAATTTAGATTTGAACTCAATGAACTATAGGTGCAGCGAATTGAAATTAAATAAATTGAAATAAAATTAAAATATACAGAGTTTCTTTAGTTAATTATTAGAATAATAGCTATATATTCACTCAATATATTTATTTGGCTGTAGGTGCTAATTTAGGGGTAGGTGACGTCGTATCCGGGCATTAGATATATTATACTAGTATATGAATACTAGTGCTAGTATATAAACGACGAGGTGGTACATTATAAGGTGGAACGGTAAACGAATCGATTTGCCGCTAATCCCACTCGCGCGGCTACACGACTCGCTAATAACTCTTAAAGTACTAACGATGTAGTCGTAAAATGAAAACCTCCGCGCCAGACCTACGAGGTAGGCTCCACTTCTACCAGGCTAACTATGTATATAAAGTTGATTGACTGACTAACTCACATATTAACGCACAGTCGAAACAGCTGAACCTACGGTCCTGAAATAATGGACATAGCCTTTTGATATAGCGTAAGTTAGCACGGAATATAGCGTAAGTTAGCAAGGAAGGAATTTTTGAAATTCCACTCCGGCGGGGGTAAAGTAGGGATTGAAATATCGTAGGAAATTTCGTCAATTTGAAAGCTAGCCACGTGGAAATTTAAATTTACTCTCTCTATTAAAAAAAACAATCAATACTTCATTGGTTTTTTATAAATCATAATTCTGCGTGCATTTGAAATAATTGCACTCAATTTTATCAACTTATATATTTGCACTCCCGTTTAACTCAATTGCAACCTTTTTACGGTCCACTGTTGGGCTTGGACTTTTCGCAACTGCAAGCGTCCTGGTCATTACTCCAGCATGCTTTCGAGCTTTTACGGTGTAATTTGACAGATGGTGCAGGCTGTAAATCAACGGGAAAACAGGTATACATGTACTGCCACGCTCATTTTGTTTGGTTTTAACTAAAGTAGGTAAACAACATTTCTATTATAAATATTCTCTCGCAAGATGATGAATTGATGAAATTTTCGATTTAAATAAGCCGTTAGACTGTTTTGCGATCTGAGAAATAGTGACCTTATAAAATATAGAAGCGTTTTTACAATTGATTAACTCCGAAAACACGTTCAATACTTCGGAGTATCAAGGTATTGTGGCCAGGTTGCGTGCTGTAATATCGGGACCACAATTTTCACATATATGTATTCTCGTAAGATTTTATTTTAATTCATGTTAATACTGCACGTTGAAAGTAGGTGATACAAATCAAACAGGCGAAAAAAGTGTTGCTTGAATTTTTTTCTGCTATTTATTTTGCACGCAAGACGTGTTTTTTATATTATGCGTATTGGTTATTTAATTCCCATTACCACATTTTTAATAAATATCACGTTGAAGGAAAACATTGTAAAAAATTGTGTATTAAAATTCTCAATAATTGTCTTTTCTCCAAAATTCCGTTCTGAAAATACAATTTACAGTATGGTTTATTGTTTTATTAACATTTCATCACTAAATCGTCGCAATCAACCGGGTCCGTCTCGGCAAAACTCAATGACGATATGGCAACACTACAAACGTAACTCGACACGCCATTCAATGCGCTCAAACCGAGCGTACGAATCGGCCCGATTGTTATTTTCGCCGCACAACACGGAAATGATTTACGATGGCAACATTTATTATTATTGAGGATCGTTTTGTGTGTATATCATAATTGTTTCCATTCTGATTTATTAGCCCACTAACTCAATATGTACCTTTAATGTATGTGTCCAAACACAGAAATTGATTAAGTGAGTTCTATTGAGCTAGTTGATGGTGCAATTTTTTTTTATTTATCACAAAATCCACAGATCAATTAAAATTACTAACCCAAGTATTGATTTAGAAAATAATAATATGTATGTGTTATAACTTCAATTTAAATATTACTCACTATACCGGTGGAGGAAAATTGAATATCATAGAGTGTGTTATAAAATTTTAGTGTTCCTGCGGTGAATGAAGTCTGGCAATCCGCATTGGGCCAGCGCGGTAGACTGTGGCCTAAAACTCTCATAGTAAGAGGAGACCCGTGTGAAATAGTATCCAGTAAAAGTGTCGGAAAAAAATGTATGTTTGTCAGCAGCTGACTGAAAGACTAATTTGAGCTCAGGTAATAATATTATCTAATATCTCACTTAGTGAGCCGTTAGCAGATATTATTATTATTGAGATTCCAAAACAAACAGAACAGATAATGCTAAAAGTGATCTATTACCAAGATATATACGTACATATCGCATTTAATTGACATCCTTATGATATGCAAATTGTTGCGAGACCGTCATTAATCGTAATTTATTGCGATCGAGATTTTATATAAATCCTTCAGCTTTGAGCGGATTCATATAATTGTGAAATATAGCTAGCTCCCAACGCCGTCTGTGTCATGTCAAATACGTATTCAAATCGCTTGTTGGTATTCTCAGAACCTATATAGTTTTTTCAACCGTGAATACATTTATAATGATAAGGTTTTTATAGCCATAATGAACCTCAGTAGTCTACAAATTGGTTTATACATTGCACAAACCATAAAGAGCATTACGGATAGCTTTTAAAGTGTGCAAGTTTCGAGACAATGTTTTTTTTCGCGCCTATAACGTGTGTATTCGCAAAGAAATGATGAATTCATTATCAAGTAATCAAAGGTAACAAATGTCTTAAGTAACAACTCAACATATGTATAGATTGAGTAACAACTTAATGCACTCGCAAAGCCGGAAAATAACAATACAAATCATGTACTTTCATGATATCAACTATTGCACACTTAAAAGCGGGTTTGAACACCATTAAATAATTATTACACTGGTGTTTGATATTGTAGAACATAAGATAGATATTGAAACGAGAAGTTGAGGATAATTTATAATATTAATTCCTGTACAATGTAGGCTTATAGGTGATAAATACATTGGCCTGATCGAACACGAAATACTGTGCAACACTCAATGGCAAAGCACCAAGACTTATGGTTTCATTTGGGATTATTAATTGAATAACTATACTAAAATAATCTAATCCAGCGACGTGGTACCTTACTGTTTTGTAATATAATGAAATCGTGTATAGTCTAATCACAACACAGCCTGGATTATTAATAAAATAATAAGGTTTGAAAAAATTATGAAATCTCGACTTGTTTAATCCTGAACATCTTATTTTAAAGAGGCATTAAATATGTTGAAATAGTTTGTAATACACAATTACATTCTATAGTTTCATTTGAGATCGTAAATTTGATAGTGGCTCGTAATAAATATAGGATATTCATTAGAGTGATGATAAAGCATAACGAACAAAAGCAACAGTCGATAAGATTGTGAACTTTCATGTTTAAATGAATGAATTTCAACTATGTATGTAGTATATCAAAACTAAGGTAGAAGAAAAAGGCATAGTATTTGAGGAAAGATTAAGCCAGCCAGCCAGGATTAAACTGTTAAATAAGCGCGTTGGTAAGGTTATGAGTATAATTATTTTTAAAGCTTTTTATTACCAAATTTCGTTCATTCTGTTTTTAATTTAGCATCAACTGAATCCCCTTATTCATCGATTTTATGCTCCACCGCCCCACATATTTCATCACCCGATTGCTATAATCAGCGAAATTGGTTTATAAGAAATCCATCGCCAAAAATTAATATTCAAACCATCGGTTGCGCTGAACGGAGCTGACCCATAGGTCACAAAATTGGTACCCGAGACCATCCCACGTGATAATATGAATGCGCTTCACGGGTGTTAAGCCCTTACGAACCTTAATTTGTACTTAAAGATGCAAGAGATTATAACTCTGGAAACACGCTGCCTTTAATATCAAACAGCCAAATGATCTCTATGTAAACGAAATGGGTATTTATCTCAACTAGCTAACACAAAGAGCGTATGATTCGATTAATGAAGGTCGATTATAGTACCCCAAAAACCCAATTCCCATATGAACATGATGAACGAGCTGAGAAAAGTGATTGCCACTTAATCTGATTGGTAGATGTAATAGTGTACGCAATAATGACTAGGAATTGTCTGAGATGAAGACATTACGATCATCATGAGACAGAAATATCTTAGTACAATACACCGTTAGAGGAATTGTGCAAATTGTGATTGTCAGTGTTCGATTTCATTTGTTTCGCATTTGAGAACAGAAAATTGAGGTAGTCTATGAATCGGTTCGGCAAATTAAACAATAATTCCTAAGATAATCGTCTATTAACAACCTTAAATACGAGCAGCAATGAAGAGCTCGGGGACCAAGCCCGATGGTAAAACATAAACCTGACGAGTTAAACGAAACCGTACGCGACTTATATTCACGCTGGACTTCCAAAGTTCAATAAAATCCAGACATCTCTTAAAGTGGTATCTAAGCCAGGTCCAAATGTGTTTTAGAATTGAGCAAAAGCGCGTTAAGTCTTACGTGTTGTTACAATATCGGTGGAGTGTGATGGATATTGCACTCACGAATATCTGTAATTGGTTTTTGCTAGAGAAAGGATAAACAAGAACTTTGTTTAGATTTATGAACAGGCAAGGGCAATTAGAGACTGTAAGCACGAATGTTGCAATGAGACGATTTTATTCGGTTATAACTCACTCACCGTCCGCCGTATCGCGGTGCCCAATACGCAGTTGGAAAACGTGACCACACCGTCGGAAATTATCAGCGATCTGTATTTGTTGGTAACCATTTGGAAATGTAATAATTTTTGTTCCAAGAAACTATAGCTCTTATTGCAGCGTTTTCATAAATCCGTCTTGTCAGATCTGACACTGAGGAATTTGTGGAATCGAAGAAATCGAGATAAATCTCTCGCGAGCATGTCTCGGAAAACGTCTTAACGTTTCACAGATCCACTAGTGGTAATGTTAGAAGTAATCTATAGCATCATTAAGGACACAGTTGCCTCAGATTACAATGGTAGATACATTATATCTGTGCGATATATTACTTGTTTATAAAAAAAACTGGATACAGCAAAATTGTGAGCACACATTACGAATAACAGTATATTATTATGATTATTTACAACGGATTAATCTGCCATTCACTTCATGTCATTGTTATGTTCTGTTCTACCTTAAGTATCTTTTGCCTTATTTGTTTTCAATCAGTTTTTAGATTCAAAATTTTGAAAAATATATTCAGAAAAACTATTTTGTAACCTAGATCGATTATTAAATTTGAAAACAGTTCTACATATCTAGTTTTTATTTTCCGAGGTAATATTGGGTAAAATAGGTAATGATCCAGTGATCAGTTTATGTTTAAAAAAAACAAATAATACATGATATTTAGGTGAACGGGGAAACCTAGTTTTGTAGGAAGTTTAAATAATATCTTAGCAGTCCGGTCTAGGTAACATAAATACAAAGGCTCCTAGATACACTTTAGACTAAGTACTTTGTATTATCCTATCAAAGCATACACTCACTATATTAATATGTTGGTATATAGCAGTTTATTTATTCTTAACTCCCAATACGTTTACGCGAAGCGATCTTGTGATGGCGAGCTTAAAATAATATCAGACGCTGTTTTTCAAGAGGACACTCGAAACCGGTCCGCTGATGCTGATTTATATGTCGTAATGGCAGCCGCCGGGGATCCGCTACGGTTTGCTAATTATCGATTTTCATTTTCAATTTGTAACTCGTTTGTAACCCGCGGACAGACGGGCAAACACGCGGTGTACATAACTCAGCGTACGACTTCTGGTTTGGTCACTTCCAGGTTGATAACATAAGATAAGATGTAATGAAGATGTTATTATTATTCATCCTTAATCTGAATGAGAAGTCTGCCAACCTGCAATTTGCTAGCCTGGTAAATTATGACCTATGAAACCTTTACATTATGAATGGCGACCTATTTGCAATAATGGAACGATAAAATAGTTTTAAAGAAAGCTACACCATTACACACGAAAGCCGAGAAAATCAGCTAAGAAGGAAATTCAAATTCACATTTTTTATTTCACAAAACGACCTCTTCTCGAATTTAACTATCATAGTATCTGTTTTTTATACGAAGCTTATTTCTCGACTTTTCGGCAATACAAATTGAAATCGAATCACCTTTAGCTTCAAAAATAAATGAATTAACTGGAATCAATAGATTTATGTTATTTAATGTTAAGATGAACGAAATGGCGCCTATTTATAAATCATCTACTGATCTCAATTCAACACATAAGACAGTTATAAGGAAATACCAACAAGCCACGCCTGACTCCCATAACTATGAAGCAATTGCAGAAGTCGTAAAAGCCGAGAACATAAGTATTTATGAATATAATATTTAAACGTGCAAAGTGGGTACATGTTTTAACATGGCCTGTTTTACTGTTAACTGTTTATAGAGCTGATCGCCAACCTGCACAAGTTGGAAAGGCACTCCAAGAATATGTTCTTTTGGGAACTTCCTTATTTATGTTAATGTTCATCAAAGTCCATCAATGCTAACGATTTAATTAAAATTTTCGAGCATCTTTTGTAGCACATCGCAATTTGTTTTGGTAACTTTAAGTGCTTTTGAGATAAATTCGTATCAATGAAACTATGCACTGTTAACATTGCTTCTAATCAAGTGTCGACACGCAATGTTTATTTATACTTATACATGCTATATTTATACACCTACGTTACATGCTATATTTGATTTTCGTAAAAAAAATACCATTAGCTTTTAGAAACATTTCATCGGAAGATCTTTATCACCTCAATACAATACCTACACATATGTATATTATTGTTACGGGTATTCCCCTTAGACTAAGTGGAGAGTTCTTTTGAGTCTTCTACTTTTACAATGTCCTACATTCTCGCCTATTCTCCTGGTCCTGTTCATCTGGCTTTCTTAAAGGCCGTTTCCGTAACTCGATATTTTCCTTCACACGTTACCTTGCTCTCGTATAATTAAAGAGTCTGCCAGATGCTATTTTTTTTTTTCGTAAAATCAAAGTAACAGATGTCCAGAATAAAAAAGTTCGAAAGTACATCGCCACTCAAAGTAATTAACCAGATTTATCGATATAAATTAACATTTAATTTGTTGCAATTAATTAAAACGGAATGGGCAATTTGCTTGGAATTCACGGCCCGACGATCGGTATTGAGGAAGACGCTATTTGATGATTTTGGTAGCAGCAAGTTTTTTGTTTGCCCGAGGTTTCATTTTCAAGCGGTAAAAGCTGTTGAAGTGTATATCGGGCTTTTGGAATAAGGGTTCCGTGTATACTGTTAAATGCTTTTTCTGGTTCCAATGCTGTATGTTCAAGTGATGTGTGTTCCAATATTTAATTTCTCTATTTTTTAGCTTCTATGCATAGCATGACCAGTCTCTTGGTTTAGTAGGATCGATTCCCATCCAAGGCGAACATTTGTGTGATGATGACTTTCTTTTGTTCTATATCTGGTTATACATATTATAAGTTTCTTTTTAAGTAATCTTATGTCATTATCATCAGAATATGTACCTTTATTAGCTGTTCAATTACCATAACACAATTGGAATGAGATAATTGTGTTTGGAATTGTCCCCAATTATTATAATTGTTATTTTTGGCGGATAATAAATAAGGCCCAAAAGGCATTAAATTTCCAAACGCATACCACTGTTTCTAACAACATAGATACCACAATGTGTTACTATGCTGAACGAGCCATTTCATTTTCTTGTCCCTGTAATTACATCAGCAATTAGGTACGCCGTGTATAACTAACTTTATTTTCTGCAACTTTACTATCGAGCCATTCAATTACAGCTCTTAAAGTGATAACAGTAAGATCTATGTCGATTGTTTTTAATAATACTTCAATGTTGATGATTGGTAAAACAGTGACTTTAATAGGCAGCCAATTCCAACTCTTAGTGCCATTGAAATAGGAGCTATCTCAGTTCTTTTGAGGTATTATTTTACGTTGATGATTTGTGAAACAGTGCCTTTTATGGGGAGGCAGCGAGGCGCGATCAATCGTTGCCCGTCGAATCGATTAAACCGTTCGTCTCGATACATCGAATGGCGACATTGATGATGTAATCGTCTATGTGTCGATCGTCGTCTTACAGTTGGCGCTTCGTGTAACTAATAATGTGGATCTATGCCACTTTTGTTCGGGCCAGTGAAAGTTCTCGAACACCATAGAAACGAGTTAGGGGAGCGGTAACAACGCTGCGGTGCTGGCGTTCAGAATCAATGAGATTCGCTTTAAATGGACAGACTAATGAAAACAATAAGTTTGGCGGGTTCTTTTACGTTAGGTTAAAGCAACCAGTCCGTGGGTTTTGTCATTATAATAACATAGTAACGATCTAAGACCGAAAGGTGCCTGACTGATTAAGAACTTAACGCACAGCCGAAATCGCTGAACCTGGAATCAGAGATATTGCAAATAGGTTCTTCTGCTGTCACTTCTACTACCACACGTAATAATATTAACTGTGATTCGTCTTTGATGACGTGACATAGGCAAGTTGCGACACAGCCGCGCACCACCAACCGCCGGGGAACGTTCCCGGACGATGCGAGCTGTTCATCTGTGACGCGATAACATCTAGATGTCAGATTAACGTGAATCACTTATCGGACGGCTCAATCGCCTCACCGCTGGCCTACATCTCAACGTGTCAAGTGTGTAACGGCCTTCATGTGTTGGACTGCCCTGTTGCGCCAGTAGCTAGTGAAGCAAACTGCTCCTTGGGTTGTGAGTTCGATTGTTTTTACACTTGTGTGTTAAGCGTAATTTCTGTATATAGATGTAATTATCTGTATAGAAATGTATTTGGAAATTTATATTTTTACACGATCACGCCTGATCCCTAAAAGATTGACAGAGTGAACAAATATAATATCCAATTCGATCTAGTTCTAATTTTAGTAGCTATCTCCGTCTAGTGTTCAAATTCTTGCAGGCACTGGGAAAACATCGTTAATATATCTGCACGCCTTAGATACTCCAGTTCTTCATGATGTTATATAAAGCCTTCGAATCCGCAATTGGCCAGCGTGGACACGACCTCAATATACTCGTAAGAAGAGAACCATGTTCAGCAGTGGAACAATCAAAAGGCTGCAATAAAATGTGTACGTTCAACTATCAAACAGAGTAGAAGCGATTCTCAACATTACTATTCATCAATGCGACAATTGTTATTCCCGACTTTCACGATCGGAACATCTATGTCATAATCGTAACGTATGATCGCTTACGTAACTAACCATCATTCGTCTTGAATAAAACAGAAATCAATACACGTACTCGCTCGCAGCTGAGCATTGCCATGAAATTATATCGATATTGAGTATTGGCACTGGATATTGTAAAATCAATTCCTAGGAACACAACTGGTAAGGTA
The DNA here is from genome assembly GCA_018245675.1 of Agara michaeli. Taxonomy (NCBI): domain Eukaryota; kingdom Metazoa; phylum Arthropoda; class Insecta; order Lepidoptera; family Hesperiidae; genus Agara; species Agara michaeli. Next base: position 757 of record DWDX01001869.1, on the reverse strand, counting down.
CGCCGTAAGAGATGCTATCAGCTGGAGCGGGCGCCGCTAAAATGCTGTTCGTTGAATGAATAATGCGGTTATAATATTAACTGAGCGTTTAGTGCTATAAACGTAGCTATTTACAAAATCGTTTTGTAAACATCTTAATTGTGAAGTAAAACCTTTAAAAACATTAAAGCTTGTCGTTTCTGCAAATAATTGGCATTAGTCTAGTGGCTAGAGACCCTGACAGCTAAATTGGAGGACATGGGTTCGATTACCAGTTAAGACAAATATTAATTTGTGTGATGAGTATATTTCTGAATTCCGTGTATAAGTGCAAAAAATGTCTATTAAACATTATGTACTTTATACATATATGTATGTATGGTTACCATACGACAGTCATTGCTTTGTTCGAGATCAGATGATCCTATAAGACTTGACTCAAGAGATTATTATTATTACTTGATATTTATAGCCCAGGAAGTTGCGGTCCAAGGTTCTTTTTTGTTACGTCTATTCCGATCGCAACAATATTTACAGAAGACAAACTAAAACGAATAATTCACGCACAATTTACGCTGCGGATAGTTTTTGCGCTGCAATAAAAAGTGAGTTCACTGAAGGTCGATCTCGAGCGATTAAAGCGCTTACTTGTGTAGTAAGCGTGAATTACGTGTCTATCTACTTTAGATTTTTTTTAAATATTATTATTGACTAGTTGTTAACCCCGGCTTCGCCCGCGTGTTCAAAATAGTAATGATAATAATATGAAAATAAAAAA
>DWDX01001868.1:0-16918 GCA_018245675.1 Agara michaeli | reverse complement strand
TAGCGCGTTCAAACAAACAAACAAACAAACAAACAAACAAACAAACAAACAAACAAACTCTTCAGCTTTATAATATTTATGTTATTATTACTATCTTATCATGTAAATATATTACGTACGTCACGATTATTTCCCATAGTAGTCGACAGAAACGTATACGTATACGTCGACAGAAAAGTATTTACGTACAATGGTTAGCGTAGTAAAGGTCGAGAACTGGGATGTTTAGACTCGTCAGAGCGTGGCGCCGGCGTATTGTAGACTAAAGGTTTACGTGCGATGAGTGATTGATGTTCTTGTATCTCAGACTAAAGGTTACTACACTAACTCCTGGTCTTGGCGATAAATAGCTACAGAATAATTTTTTTGCAGCCAAACAATGAGTCACCTTAGTTGCACCTTACCGTCGTAAGAAAAACAGTGTATCCTAGCTTTTAAATGAGTCTACGGAAATAAATATGATGATTTCTAAAATTAAAAACAGTCAAAGTAATGTAATAAATATATTTTTATATGTTAAATGGTTTGGAAAGTGAATAAAAGGTTAAGGCATAATACGTACTGATAATGTTTATGATCTAGAACACCGTCTGCCTCTTGCTAGGTTAAAGGTGCAAAATAAAAAAATCATCTCCGTAAGTAATTTATTACAGTTATATTAATAATTCTAACATGTTTTACGATTTAAAATTGTAGATTTTTTCAGTGAAAAAAATGTAATATGTGTACCAATAACATGAGTTTTAATTTCCTCTTTTGAAGTAACATATTTCCATTCGATTCAGCTGTAAAACCGTAAATCCTCACTTATGTCACCGACAAAATGGAAAAATAATACAAACCTAAGGTATTGTGTTCGTGAACATTGCAACATATTTTAAAGCATTATGTTGTTATACGTTAGTATCACACTAAACTTTCTATGTAGAGTATTTGATGTTTATAAGAATAGAAACGGGTCAGTAGCCACCAGCCTGTCGGCTGTTTTCAAATGGCTTTTAAATTCTGTGACGAGGCTTAGGGATGGTTACTTAATGATAACATCTGGCACCGATTGCATAGCGTGTCTTCCGAAACATTAAAATCGTAGAAATTTGCTCTTGTCATCAATATCATATTGGAAGTATTAAATTATCGTTGTTAGCAGTAAAAATATTTTGCTCCTTACTATGTTACTACTTACTTACTTTACTATATTTCGGTCGTCGATTATAATGTAATTTAAAACGAAAAGATGTTAATAATTCTATATCGCATTCGTCGAGATGATAATACGAGTTCGGTAAATTACGAAAGCGCCCATACAAAGTAAGATCACGTGAAAGCGAGGTCAGCATTTCATTCTCCCTTCTGATATTCGCTTCCGGATGCCGCGCGAACGAATTTACAGTGCAATAGTGCGCGGCACAAAACCAACGTCCACGTGCCCTTTTTGGTACAATCGTATTGCATTGTTCGAGGTGGGCGGACGTCATCGGTTTGTGGAATTCGCCAATTTCCAATGGCCATGAATATCCGCGTCGCGTCGACAATGCTTTATGATATCCGTTAAACGCAATTTTGGCGCATTCGACTAAAGTTTGAATTGTTTTTATTACAGTCGCGCGAACTAATTTCATTGCGTTATTCACAAAAAGTTACAGATGATTTATATTATCATTGCAATCGTTATAGGTTTTTGAGAAATTCACTGTTCGTTGTCCAAAATTCAATTCAATTCTGTCGGTGAGCATCTGAATATATCATTACGTTTTTTTCTTTCCGTACCTATTCTCAAATTTACAGATGTGAGATTTCGATTTACAAAATTGTGAACACCGTAATGATTTTACCTAAAAGCCAAAGCGATTGTCGTAATGCTGTGCTTAAATCCATTTTAGCTTTGCCTTTGATCTGTATCCGACGCCGAACGAGCGGATGTAGACTTCAGGTGAGCACAATGAACGTCGATGGGCTTTTACTGAACGTTGTAACCACCATAATTCAACACTAGTCAGTCAGTAAAGTCTGAAATTACTATTATTGTTACTTTTCAATTTTCTTCAACCGATGTTAATACATAGTCTTAAGTAGAACTGGAATTTCATTTTTAATTCATCAGCGACATGTATAATAGTAACTTTTTAATACCATTGCAAATCGCGTCACGCCTTAATATGAGCTTTTATATGTAGCCACATTTGGTCTATGTTATCCCCTTTGGGAGATACAAATACTTCAAACACAACCCCAGTTTGGTAGATACTCGTATCCATATTGCAAGTCGCCAATTTGCAGGCAAGTGGCATGATAGGTTACGCGTCGTTAACCTGTCATACCAAGCAGTAGAATTTAATGGTCTGTGCCTCGGCTGAATATCATTATTAGTAGACGTCGGCAAAGTGCCGCTGTCGTAGTAGTACTGACGTAACTAGGCCTACAAGCGTTATGAAGAGGTTATTGGATCAAATATTTTAATATATGTAGCTTGGTAAATGACAATGAAAACAGACCACCACACTTTTCTATAGTTGTTTGGTAAAGAAATTGTTCTTAGTATACGAATTATAAGTATACGAGTAATTATATTCAAATTCAAATTCAAATTCAAATCGTTTTATTCATCATAAGGTACATACATACACTCAATGAATACATATTATAAGAATACATATTAGCACATTTCGTTATCATCATCAATGTAATGTACCTACATCGTTTTCCCAACCTTTTATTGTTCAATAGTCTTCTCTCATAATGAGAAAGCTTAAGACCACAGCCTGTCTATCACGCTGATCAAGTCCGGGTCGACAGTTCGGTCGAAACTCTACGGCGTGCAGGCTCCTTCACGATGTTTTCCTTCACTGTTATAACGAGTGATATTTGATTTCATAAACATTCATAGCTTTGTGATGTCAAAGGTGTATCTACACCCTTGTATTTAAAGTAAAAGTATCGTATTGATATTATAAACTTTAATATCGGTATTCCAACATGCCTATTCATATACATATTAGCCTACTGCAACAGTATCCGCAATGTAATGTTGGTGTTTTTACTCAAATTTGTGTTGTTCTTCAGAAATCAATTCAGTTCTATCTACATGTTATATAAATAGTCAAAATCGTAGGTACGTTTTGTATTTCTGCACATGTCTAGTTACAAATATGTTACTGTAGCTAAGAAAAATAACAGTTTTCCCGTTTTAAAATTACTGGGTACGATTCCGTAATTGTTTATAAATTTAAAAATAATGTAGGTGGCGCAAATGAAGTTCTTTTGTGAGCGGAAGGAAGCGGGCCCGCGAATGTTTGTTTGTGGCAAACAATGAGTCTGCGATTTGCGGCAGCGACGTGCGCTTTGTTGATGCGAATCAAAATACTAATGGAATAAACATCTACGTTCGCAATGGGTTTTTAATTTACTTCCTCTTTTAACTTATATTTTCTTCTATCTGCTAACATTAAAGTTTAAATTCAATTTTGAATTGCAACAAAATGTGAATACTCAGAGAAAGCAATTGTTCGACTTATTCATATTTGTATGCATAATTCTTTTGTTACTTTTAATATTGAATTGAAAATACATATTACGTCTGCTTCGAAAGTAAATTAATGAATATTTTTTTTAAGATTTGCTTTACAAATTATAATAAAACCAATAAATAATTATTGCCTTCAATTAAAATTTGTCGTGCATTTAAAAAAGAAATGAAATACTACATTTACGAGCACACATTTTATTTCAGTAGAACCGTAAAAGAATTTATGTTCCAATCCTACAAAAATAAAGAACTGAAATTTGATAAACCGAAAATGTATACAGCTGCCAATCAGTTTTAAAAAGTGCTACGTTCTGAGAGTGATTAAATGAAACGTAGAATTTTATTTATAAAATGGCGAAAGAGTAAACTGAATAATTTTCATCGTATTTCCAACACTCGTCATAAAAAGCTTAATCTGTGGTTTTTAAGTAACAAATGAATAGTTTTATTGCTTTGCAAATAAGTCATGACTACATAAAATTTCATTTAAAGTAGATATCCGTACTTTAAGTACCTACCTCTCAGGCCCGAAGATAGAAATCGGTCCTGTAGCTGTGTCCCAGTACTGATATTTAAATAATAAGAATAATCATAATCAACTATTTTATTATTTCAGGATAGATAATAGATTCGGAATTTTTCAAAATAACGATTCACAAGTATCAGATTTGAGAGCAATCCTTAGTGAACTCATATATAGTTTACATTTATTAAGCTAAACTATTAGACGAATAGTTTCTAAATCAGCGAATTTTATCAGTGTAAATTGTACAGAAGCCAATAGTCATAATTTTTGCTCCGTTTTTCCATTGTCTTCATACCTTATCGTTTAGCATAAGCCCAGTGTATATCGATACCTTTTTGGAGCCTTGTTATGTGGGCATACAGTTTTCGCAGAAAACACGGAGTGATCGTATTTTCTCGCCAATTCATTCAATTGCACGCTTTGTTCCTACCGTTTCATTTTCATTCCGCATACAGTGTAGAGTTTAGTTTCAACTTTGCATTCGTATTTTGGAAAGTTATTTTACGTTAAATTTCTGAGCAGGTACGCTAGGTTTTAAACTAGTTCTGTGATTCCGTAATTTAGTTCAAAATGAACGATTATAATACATAGTTGCCTGTAATGTAAATTCCACCACACCCATGTAAAATAAGCGTCAAAATCCTATCCAAAAATCTAGATCGCCTACAATAATGAGATCAAAAATGAGTACCTACCAGGTTTTGTCTACAAATTGATTCTATACAAATTACATACCCATCACACTATCTCTATTTCCGATACATTTGTACTGTAATATTCTTGTCTAAAAAATTTTAAATATCCGCGTGAAAGTAAAGAATAATGTTCACTGAGCACAACAAGTCGTTTTAACGTGGGTAATTCGTTAGTCGAACAGAGCTACTCATTGCACATTCCACACGTTTTGAGCCAACTCGGGGAAAGGGCCTTTTTATAAAATCCATTTACACGAGCTGCAGTGCACACGGATATTATATCCACATACAACTTCAAGCGAATTGGCGAAATTAATGTAACGCTCTGTTGTCAGCCGCTTATGTGGTATTAGTTGAACTTTATACGATTTCCGGGCACCAGGAAACCCAATTAGCAATATCATCCGGTCTGAGAGCATAACGGGTCTGAGTGGCTATAAGCACACTGGTACAGTTAACATACTGCAAATTGCTGCTAAATTCACTTAAACCTCTTTGAATTCAGGCGAAAACGTAGATTTTTAAAGCAATCATTCACAATAATAACTATTGTTGCTTATTCTTTCGAAATATAAAAATAGGTTACATATTAGATAATGTTTGCATCATATTACATATTTTTTAAAGGAATACAAGAACTCTTTATTACACGACACTTATGAGAAATGATAGACAGTACGGACAATACGAGGTCTTATATACCTCTTACATAATATAACAATCGAACTAAATTATACGTACAATATGAATTTATTTCAACGATAGTGAGCAATTTGTATAACGTTTGTGGAGCTCGTGATATATCTGTTCGGTTTTTGATCGGTGAACGGAAATTTTTATTAGATTCCGATACTTTAGGTTATACCTACGGAACACCATTACGTACCCAATGGAAGCATTTCCCTTACGAAATGATCTGGTCGTTCCTAAACCTGCGCTGTTGTAGTAGCGTTTGAGAAATACAAAATAAAAAATTCTTACACTAACTATAATGTTACTAACATTTAATAGAAAAGTGAATAGTAAGTACAGGCATTGCCGTTATTTTATACGAGTCCATATAATCTGACCTAATTCCATATCATAACGTTTGAATTTAAAGCAAAAGTTCTTTTAGATCAATACAAAGTTTCTTTCAGTCTTTGTCAAAATCTTTCGTACGTAGACTTTTTTATATGATTTAGCGATCGACCAAACGGCAGTCACAAATGACCTAGGTACTGTTTTATTTTAATTTGTTAAATCATTATAATAATCCTAAACTAGGGTTGAAGGAATAGGCTTGTTGGTGTCAATTGGTTTAACTTAAATAAATTTTGTAATAAGACCTTTTGTTAATATTAATTAGTAACAGGAGTTCACGAATAACATTAATCGATTTAGTATAATGTTCACATTATGAGTGCAGTTAGTGTCCGGTGGTATTAGAGATTTATGACAAATGCGAAACTACTCTTTAGAACTTAGTGTTGGTCATAGAGGCGTTCTTGCTCCTGAGACTAAGATCATCGTCTCGATTATCTAGCTAGTCCACACTCTTTAAACAGAAACATATATTTTTTTAAACCACTGTTTCAATGTATACCTACTCGTACTTACGTCGTAAGCACGTGTAGTGGTGGTACCTACGGTTTCGGCCGACCAGATTACATAGATAAGATCAACAATATTAACACCTTCTAATGTATTCCAGAAAAATTCTTATCTTGAAAAAGTTTAATAGTGTAGACTGACTGCAAGGCTTCAAAATGCCTTGTTTTTGTTAGAAAGTACTCCGACACCTCTCAGAACTATGTCGTTTAGAGTCGGGTGTCAGGGCTATAATCGTGTCTTAATCTTGGGTTAGCACGTAGAGAAATGCTGTTAGTACGTTATCTGCCGGCTATTACGTCTACAAAGGAAAATACACTTTATTTAATGAAAGGTGAACAAGAAACTTATAGTAAAAGAAGAAATAGGTTTTTTACAATTTTTGTGCCATAAAATACTGTTGATATTAAAATGTATATTTTTGTAAAAATAGGTATGAGCCATTCGCACCAGCGGGAAGATATTTTACTTAAAAAGTTTCATCAAAATCAGTATATATTTTGTTAAATCTGTTCAAACATACATACAAGTCATTCGTCAGTGTTTAAATAAATAAAATACATATTTTCAGTAACAAATCCAAAACAATGTCTAGAGACGTTCAGAAAAATTCAGTTAAGAGTTATGATACTTCATCGTAATTTAGTTAGTTTGAAGTTAGGGGTTAGTTTGAAGCCCGAGAATGAATATAGGATATTTTTTATCCAGTATTCTCACGGGATCGAGATCCACGCAAGTAACATCGCGGGGCACAGCTGGTATTACATAAATATTTGTTATAAGATATTTTTTGTATGTTAAAGTGATAAAGTTACATTTGTAAACATTTCCCAGTGCCCAATGGAACTGCAATTGCGTTAGTAAAGGGCGCATTTGGTAAAAAACTAAGTTAGTTTGTCTGCCGGCACGTCCCAGAAACATGTCGCTTAGCGTCGAGTCGACTCTCGGCGCTATAATCGTCTCTTAAGCTTCTGTTAGCCCGGAGAGAAATACTTGCAGTAAGCAAGCTTGCTGTTACACCTACAATGTGATAATTTATTTTTTTGGAATGAAATTGGCAAAAAGTGGAAATAAAAAATCATTCTTAGAGTTTTTACTTTCGATACGATGTGAGGTAGTTGTCCGACGCGGATTACAATCAAGTCATCCCTCGACCTCGTATTCTTTGCTTAAACTTCTCTTAGTGAGATCCCATTCTTCGCAACTGTAGCAGAAAAGTATTTTTAAATTGCGGTACCATAATTGTAGAATTTATAGAATCACATCATGATCTCTATAAGTACACTAGATATTTTACTGTATGAGATTTATTGATAGTATTAAATTAGACTATTCAATCGTATGTTGGATGTGATTTTTTTTACTGGAGACACTCGAAAGTAATTTTTTTTAAAACAAATATATATTTGGATATGCAAAAGAATGCAACAAAAATGTTTGCGATGTAGTCGTAATAAACATAGCACACTCAACAATTAAACTGTTAGGAAAATCTAATATCGTATGGTTTATAAAACCACATAAAATTATGAATTAAATTTTATTTTGTATGTACTTTACTGAACGCGATGTTAACATTTTCACTTAGCATCAGAGGGTATTCTAAATTAGTTTTGTTAGCGGATCGGTGACCGGTAATAGCACTCTTGCAAACAAGTAAATAAAACGACCTTTAACTTATTTAGCAACAGATGCGATATGAGGCATTAATTTGTCTATGAAATGTTATCTCACATATTATAAAACTATGTTCAAAAATTATACTACCTTAGTCATTAGGACGGAATACGTAGGATAGGATAGGATAAACGTAGGTATTAGAACAACAATGAGTTTTTGTGATTAAATGCAATTTTACAATTAAATTTTTAAATATTGGAAATTTTATTTTATAACATCTACCTAAAACATCATTAACGGTTTTTGTATTTTCATACATGAGATACACTCATACAACTCTTCCCGAAATGAAATGTATTCAACCCCCTAATAAGTTATGTTCAAATAATTAGTCACTTAACTGAGCAGTGCAATGCGAGTCGAGGTTTCAAATAAATTAAATCTTGTAGTATATTTCATTTGAAAATTAAAATGGTAGCATAGTTATATGGTTTATATATGGTTTAAGCCATTTTTAAGTTATTCGGAATTATCTTTCAATATTCATTCGTATCTCTAGAGCATTTTCTATGGTAACCTCAAATTGAAAAGCAAAGCGACTATTTTATCAGGTTACGTTTAAATCGCAGTCTTATTTCATTTCTTTTAGAATCCCGATTCTTTGTGCTTCATAGATACGAGTTTTTTTTACCTTATACCAACCATCCAGAAAAGAAAAAAATGTCGGTGTCTCAGAAAAAGCAATCTGGGAGACTATTTCAAAGGAAATTTACATCGCGCACTTTATTACCGCAATTTACACCCACCAGCTTTATTGTAAAATGCAATTTCACTTTTAAATTTTGTATTATTTACATGCGAGCTATAAATTATTTGAATCACATATTTTAGTGTTTTAATTATGTAAAAACATTTTGGAATCTCATTACAGATCGAAACATTTTTATTTTTAAGAATTATTAAAACAAAAAGAAAACTTTTTTAGATTTACAGTTCCAGCTTTTTTGTTCCTATGATTTCTCAGTATTTTTACCCTATGATATCTGGTTTAAATATCACCATTAAACATATTATATGGTCAGGTTGATTAATAGGAACCAAGCCCCGTCCAGTAATTATCACAGATCGTAAATCAAAAACAAATGCTCCTATTTTCGCTGGTGTGTACGGAAACACTAAAAAGGTCCTGCGTGCCGCCGCTAAATGAAGATATGTGACCGCTATAAAATACTATTGTGTGCTCGTTCGGTACATTGCACTATTGACAAAGCCACAAAAAAAATCTAAAGTCATGCATGTTGTTTCAATTCTTCCAGTGAAATGACAGCAATTTTTACGTAAAATATAACTTATCATAAAATACCTTTTAATTGCTATAATTCATTATACGAATTCAAGAGTTATCGTGTTAAAAACATACACGTTTGGTAGATTACATTACCATGTATTTCGTGTTTCTAACACGGTAATATTGATTCATTGAACAACATATTATTTACAACGTTATCCAAGTGTGTAACATAAGCTAATAACATCACAATATTGTGATAGGTTCCGACAAAGGGCAAGGACGTTGTTCAACAATATTATTTGAGCTTTACTAATTGCTCACTGTTGAGTACCGAATTTAAACATATTGTTATTACAGAATGTTCTCATGAAGCCCACAGAGAACTGGGCCGTCGGCACATAATGGCAACAGGCATAATGAGAAAACTGTGACATTGGATTCGATGTGCCCTTTCGAATGTCACCACTACATTAAAATTTTCGTGTTTCCGTCCAAATGTTTGTAATTATTAGTAAGCAACAACAACATTCAAAGAGAAAGACGCCTGATATGCTAACCTACGAGTTCCATATAAATATTTAATAACCCTAAACTGTTGTTCAAAAATTTCAAAGCCTATTCAGTATTTCCTTTATCGAGTTTTGTCAAGGAAAAACCGTTTCGTCTCAATTTAAACAAAACAATAATATCTTGGGCCACCCTCACACACGGTCTTTTGATCCCAACCTAGGCATAGCCTGTACTATGGTGCGACCTAACATATATACAAATACTATATAGTACTCATATATATATATATATATATATATATATATATATATATATATTACAACCAGACAGAGCAAACAAATGTGCTGTACACACAAATGTTTGTTCTGCGTGGGAATCGAACCCACGACCTCCGGTTTAGCAGTCAAGGGCTCGCACAAAATTGTCAGTTAATGTAATGTTTTCCATATAAAATTACGGAGATGTAGTTTCCACCGCTTGCCTTATTATTGACCGTAAATAATTTCGTATTCAATATATTCTCTAGGCCAAACGAAACAAACGGAAGACGTCCTTGATATTGTACATATTTATATCAAGCTTACAGAAATTCGCATCGGGGATCCTATTTTCGTAATATAATAGAGATCCCTTAGAATATCACATCGCATATGTATACGAATGTAGTCAATTGAAAAGTTAATGAACCTTTTCTGAATGAAGTTCATATTGACAAGTTGGTTTAACCCGCAATGTAAATTTGAGAATTGAGTGTTTGAAATCAAATAATTTTCTACACTCACTGAGTTTACAATTAGTTAGTCAAAAACTTGAGACTAACGAAAAGCAGTATCGTTATGACTTTAATTTTTGCATATTAAACTATAGTATTGTAATTACTTAAAAGTTAAAACTATATTAACTTAAACAGAACTTAATGTTTTATTGGACTCAAAGTGCCTATTTTTCCATAGTAAAATTTTAGGCAACATATTAGATATATCTGGTTTGATATGTAAATATACCTAAGCAAATTTCTTCTATATCGGATAGACATTAGCAATATGAAAAGAATTCGTGCTGGTTACAGGTGATATTAAAAAGGAACGTTGACAATTTGAAAAGCATTCGTACACGTTTCAATCACATGTCATGTTATCTGCAACACACTCGACTGTAGACTGTAAATGCTTTTCAAGTTGAAACATCATAGTGAACATATTGCAGTCACGCGAGTCTGACAATCGAAGCGCTGACGTCGCTCGAACAACAACCAGACGCGTTTAACTGCCGAGTGTTGTATTTGTGGCACATCATTTGTTCACATAGATATATTGAGGCGCACGTTCTCGTGAAGCGATCTGTCAGACTTCTCTATATTTGTACGACTTAAAATGAACTGGAGTATTCCACGCACTTTCTATGAAAATTGGCTAACATAAGTATAGATTCTGTTTTTTTAACTCTTTTTATTGGTCCACTGCTGGACCGGGTCTCCTCGCAGAGTGAGTCACAGATTTTGTAATGAGTTTTAACTACTGGGTCAGAAGAACAGGTACTCCATGCAATGTTTTTCATTTGTAATGTTTTAAAGATATATATTCCACAAATATTTTAAAACGTAAACTACCTAATACATACTTGCAATTAATTTATTAGTCAAAATGATATTTATCAAGTTCAATATAAAATATGGTTAGGCGGCATGCACAATTTTCTATAAATATATACAATTTTGTACAAGTATAATATGTCGCAGCTACACTAAAGGTGTACTACTCTGCGTTCATCCAACCGCGATGCAACATTGAGAATACATAGCCGAAAAAGATAATTGCGAAATATAAAATTAGTGGTTCATAGCCGTAAATGTTTTTCAAGTTAAACATCATAGCGAGCATATTGCAGTCACGCAAGCCGTTGACAAGTGGCACGCTGACGTCACGCTGTTCGAGTGTCAAGGGAACGCGTTTAACTGATCAATGCCGCGACAACGCATTATTTGATCCTATGGATTTATTGACATATTCTCTACTGGGACTCCTGCTATCTATTTTCGTTTAACATTCGTTTAACTCTTGTTTAAAATTTGTTACATACTGTGACATTTTAATAAAGGCTAATCAGAAATTTAGGGCCATAATACGGTGTTACAGTGAAAGCTAAATATCTCTTAAAACAACTCTATCACTGAATAGATCTAATAAAAATTGTATTATATCAAGTTAAAATATACACCAATTAAATTTGAAATCAATATAAATTGACAGACTATAAATTATACTTTTTCGATACAAACAGAATGGGTAAAAATCTTACGCTGTTGCCGTAATGGATTCTGTGAGTTAACACAGTTAGTCGCGCATGACTCGTGTTCCATAATGTTATCGTGGGGTGAAACGACAACGTAATCCGACGTTTATTCCAATGACGACATAAATCTGATTCCAGTACAGGCCAGTATGTAGAGCCCGACGAGATACGCGTGTTATATTATACCTGTGACAATAAAAATAAAGGCTTCATGCACAGTCTAGTTTGCGTCCCACGTTTATTTAGTTGATTTCCAATTTCACGTTTATTACAGTATGTTACGCTTTTGTGAATTTTACAAATGTTCTATATATAGCATTGACTTTTTATGTTTTAATAAATTTTTATTTAGTAATAATATTATAGTCTGATTAATGTCATGAGATTAATGCAGATATAATTTTTTTTACATTGAGTAGCTCAGCAGTCCCACATAGCCTTAACGAATAATCAAAATTAATTTTATGTCGTCAATTTGAAATAGCGTTTTGACACTAGTAATTATAGAATTTTGCAATGGAGAAATAACCAATTTAAATATTTTTCTTTAATAGCTATTTCTTTAGTACTAGGTAGTAACAGAACTGTAGACGTAGCGGTGGTTAACTGCCTCTGCTTTAATGAATAATCGAATGGGGCAAATTGATTGATTTCAATTGTCTTACTTTTCACCATTTTTACGGTAATCATTTTACATATATGTAGGTCTACCTTATTTCTTCGTGTACGCTTTGGTACCTGCTCGTACTCGTGATGTGATGGGCTCAGTAATATTTTACGAACGCGCGCGGTTCATGTCGTTGGGGATTTATGAAAATTTGACCTAAATATGTAATAGAGAGATCTCCTGTATATTTTCCGCTGAAAGAAATATGGATAGCTTGAAAATTAGTTTTTATTCGTTATATGAAATATATATAAAGCAATAGAGTTTTGTCTATATAATCATTGCCTGTTTATTTAGACATAAATATCGAGTAAAAGTATCAACGTGCTCATAAAGAAGTATATACGTGAAAAATACAAGTAGGCTTTCCATACGTGACTGCCGGCTTGAAATGGAATAACGTCGTAACTAAAGAAACCTATTGTTACGTATCTATATCTATCTGGATATTTCATAATTTACTGCATTGTTAAAAAAAAACACCATATCGAATTTTAGAAAAAACGTTTTGAGAATTATATATTCAATCAATACTAAATAAAACCTCCGCACTGAAAACTAAGCCAAATTTGTATGCATGTAAAAATACTGCATGACCGTTCGAATTGGTTATTGGGAATATCCGTACGGATAAACAATCCGCCAGCATATATGTATATACAGTATACATATACAGGTTGAGCGCACATTAATATGTAGGTACATACTTTATTGTTATGACAAAATTCCACTAGCTATTCTTGTTTTTCTCTTTAACATTTATTTTTAGTTTTTGCGATTTCAGCATAGGTCATAATATGATAAAATCAGAGTGATCAGGAAATAACTGTCCGATTATACGAGTTGGACGTGAATTATTAAATTTTGCAACTAATCGTAATTACTGATGAGGATAGGAGTCAGAAGGGTAATAGTAGAAATATACGCTACATTAACGACAATATCTTATCACCAAATGCTTCCGAAACGATTGAAGTGGAGGACAGACAACATACTTTCCTGACAAACATGGCACACACACAGCAAACCGTTTGGTGCGTCCCTACAGATCAGCCCCGTCGAGGCACTAAGCCACAATAGTGTTAGGGCTTTCCTACATTAAGGTGGTTTACAAACAAACATTGTTTTTGTTTACTCTAAACATAGACCTTACAGCTTACATCTAGTCACAGCATCAAAGTATTAGGGACATATTATTTCGTGGTGAACCAACATCCGTCTCTGCGAGGTAATCTCAGCTAGGATAGGGGATGTGATATCAATTTACTCGTCGTTATTACGTTCATTATTAGAGGCTTTGACTAGTAGCTGCTATTGACGTTGGCATCGTATTAAGGTAGTGGTTAGAACCACAAATAAGGATCTTGTTTCCCAAAAGCAGGTAATAGTTAGATGACTGTTAAGTTTGGTATTAACTCGTGTAGTGTTTGGGGTAGATTTCAGATATAAGTTTAAAAAATTAAAACATTTACGGTATGGGAATGTGGACCGGTCAACCCAAGGTTACATTACATGAGAAAATATTTGTTAGAATATTATATATTGACTATAATTGAATAAGAAATAAAGCACGGTCCAGAAATCAACGATTGCTGGTATACGAGTTGCTACCAGTAACAGATCGCAGTGTGTATTAGCGCTAAAATAGACCGGATGAATAAAATATTTATATTTAAGGCAATCAGACTACAAATGAATTTTCAGTACGAATCACGTACGTAATCTAGGAAAATAACCTACCTACTATTAATCAAACTCAAAGTCTGCCGAAGTAAAATGTTCTGAGGAAATAATAAAACATATTTATCATTAGTGTAGTACTCTATTGCATCAAAGAAGCTTCGAACCTAAACTGTCTAGTCGAGTAATTGAATTCTATTCATTTTTGCAGGGCAATCTATTACGACCCTTAATAAAAAATAAGGTGCTACTAGCTGTGCCTATCAGATAGCAAACTTATCATAAAAACCGTTATACATAATTATAATACTATACAATATGGTATAGTTCAAATTTGGGTAATTTTTGGAAGTAGTTAAAGCAAGTAGTATCCTATCGGTATCCCATCGCAAGACAATCTGATCCCTGGAACTCCACATGGAGATTACTGGTATAATTAAAATTAAGTGCGGGCACAGTTTCGTTCGACATCCTATTGTTGTTCAGTACCTACCGCGGATGGATAAAATTACAGTTGACCCAATATCCATAAACTGTTTCATTTGTTTAACGTACAGCGTAACGTACGTCTTTTATCACGAAAAGTGCTGCTATTGTAGTTTTCCCATTGTAATTGCAATCGTTGAATGAAATTACGAACGTTATTGAACCCTGCAGAATGCCTGTCTATATTGCATACGTAGGCGACCTTTAACGGTTCATTTCAGCTCTGCGAGATTGATGTTTCAGATATGGAATTCGAAGTTGGAGTTTGATTGAGTTTCCGATTATGGTTTCACACTGGACACAATCAAAAGCTTCAGATAAATTCCGGAAAAAGCCTTAAGCGTCGTGCGAACTTATCAAAGCATCGAGAATGACTTTGTCTGCCCGACACTATCGCATCGTTTTTCAATCTTGAAGTAAGAATGTAGTGACCAATGAATTTGTTATATAAATACTCGTAACTTAATAAGTATTAATTAAATCTACTATACAAAACGAAAGGTTTTCCGCTACAAAATATTATCGTTGATAATAAATGCGAATGTTACGCAGGTATACGACGTTATTATATAAATTTACTTAAACTTTATAGAGATACCTCATACATCTAAATAATCTAATATCTTAAAACAAAAGTGAAGTATTTCAAGGAATATAGATTTTCAGTTTCAGTTTCTTTAGATAAACAATCAGGCGCCACTTTAATTAGACTCCGGAAATCAATAACTTAGACGTGATAACGTAAATTATTTACCCATTAGCGGATAAGCTCGTAACTTGTACTGACGATAAAACTAGGACTTGAGCAGAATAGAAGCCTATAGACACATCAAAGTACCACCCTGACCCAGGGATCTGTCCCATTCCCGAATATAATGGAATTTAACTCACTTAGGGCCTGCGGAATTATTTTCCTTTTGTTTTCCATATCTTAATCTAAGACCAATCAGTTTTAGGTGACAATATTTCGGGGAGCTTTTATTCTGTAAATTAAAAAAACTTGCTTGGCTTGTTTTCGACTATGACGATAATTAAAAGCTTCAAGGAAAACGTTATCGGTTTGGATGGTACGCGCAGCTACTGGAATTTATTAGTATCACCGTTACGGAGAAGCTTTTATCGAAACTTTTAAACATATTATAGGTACTCATGAATTGTCTAGGGGGTAACGTAATTAAAGATGAATATCATTAGCCAAAATACGTTTATTCAAAAACAGAATGATTACCTACGTTGATAAATTCATACATTTCGGGATATAAGGAAGGTATAGATAAAATAAGAGATATAGGGGTTGGAAGTGTGTCGTACAATTACGTTATCGTTACCTATGTTATGGATATGACAGGAAGTGAGCGAGGAGCGTCGATGTTGATGGTTTGAAGGGTTCTTCTCGTATATATTTGTCATCTATGTAGATATAGAGAAAGTCTTAGTACGTGCCTTAACTTTCATTAAATTAAATAAGCTATAAACTCAGCGTTTTACCAACAGAAAAAGCGTGCTTCAAAATTGTTCAGACATTTTAATATATAACATAAATTTTGCTAATATCGAATTAAGCTAATGTTATTTTGAACCAATCCATGAATATAACATAACACGATGTATTATCCGTCTGCAGTATGTACTACGTACCGGCTACCCTCCCGCTAACGACGCTACACCTGTAAATAATATATGAAAAGTATACACCAACAACCGAGTACGTATATGTATCATGACCGACACATTTTTCGTTCCGGAACGGATCATCTTCTAGATTAAAGCCCCCACAACTGTTAGTTGTCAAGTATGTATCTAAGCATACAGTGATCCATTAAGTTGTTATTTGGCATAAAAGTCATTACAGAATTGTAATTAATAACACTAGTGGTCGCCTAGTGGTCGAAAATCGACCGTATTTAAATTATATCAATTTCTTAAATTTGATAACATTCTCTAAAATTTTTTCTGTGTATAAATTTTCGTGTTATTAAAAAAACACGAACGGTACAATAAATGAGGTTTAATTTAATCAATTATACTTAAAAGCATT
>DWDX01001867.1:0-16920 GCA_018245675.1 Agara michaeli | reverse complement strand
CGGCGTACAAATAGAAATAAAGTTACAATATAAAAAGTAAAAGTAAACAAATTAACTATTATTACTAAATTATTATATGACAATTTACACACACATGTGAGATTTTTAAAATAAATACAAAACCGTGACTCTGGTACCCAGCATTGCACATATATCTCTGCAATCTCTACAAGTCAACACTTGTAGAGATTCTTGTAGAGATTTTAGAGATTTTTTAGAATGAGATATGTGGAATTTTCATCTTCCCAATTATAATTATTATCTACTGTTGATAAAGTTGGTGCTGTTGATTACGTTGGCGAAGAATAGACTACAAACGACTCCTTTTGCCAGTGTTGTATAACGACTAGCTGTTAAGGAAATGAGCTGATGCATATTTTCCTTTATACTTTGATAATTCTCCTCCATTTCCGATAACGTAGCGAGAGCAGGTGTTACCGGAAATTATGCGATGTGTAAAAATTGGTTGAATTTCTATTCGTAAAAGTGAACCGATCCTTGGCTAGTTTCAAAATAATTTTACGTTCCAATATTACGTATCACATACACGGTACGTATTATATCAAAATAACATTTTTTACAATTTTTGTATGTCTGTCTGTCTGTTTGTCCCGGCTAATCTCTGGAACGGCTGGACCGATTTTGACGGGACTTTCACTGGCAGATAGCTGATGTGATAAGAACATAACTTACGTAACTACTTTTGTATGAGAATCATATAAAATAGTTAAATTAAAATACGGACGAAGCCGCGGTCATAGCTAGTTTGACATAAAATATTATGAACTTTAGACAACTTGTAACGATTTGACTGAACGGTGTTATAAGGGTTCCCTGTTCAGGCACGGAACCATAAAAATGAAAAAGTTTTACCGCGTGGCCATTTTCCATACAATGTCAACTTCAGGGGCTTTCAACCGCCGTCAATGGCTAAGGAGAAAATAAAAGAACGGTCCCCAGTGCCAGACATAATGTCTCCGGTATGTTTCATCGCCCCTAATATTCTTCGTCAATGAGAAACCGCTAGGGATGGGACGTATTCGCATGTACATACTTCACAGGTGACCGTAAAATCTGGTAACCGTCGATAACGGTAAATTCCGTTGACGGCAACTAACGGAAAAGGTAGCATTCCGGCGAAGGTCATTAACGGTAAAGGTTAAATTCCCGTAAGTCGAAACAATATAACGATAATGTACTGTCTTTTCAAATGACAGCAGTGTCATTGTAACACCGCCATCTTGGAAAATCACAGTCGACAAGTTTATTTTCTCACTTAGTGGATTAGCCACAAATATGATACATTGACTTCACTAGTATTTATGGATGTACCCCTAAACAGTATCCATGGATTTTGTTTAAAAGAAACCATATAAAGATTCTTACTACTATTATTTATTATACCATCACGCCAGGTCCCTAACGGGGTAAGCAAAAAAAAACCGAGTGCCAAATATCTATAGGAGTCAAGAGTCTCCGAAACCGGCGTGTATGCATGAAGAGAGTGATGAATGTAGACGAAACGCGTCAGGATTGCAAGGACTAAGTTATTTGGCACTCGGTGCTTTCTGCCTACCCCGTTAGGGACCTGGCGTGACGGTATGTATATATGTATGTTAATTATTATTAAAAGTGCTCGATTAAATTTAACGACAACCGATGTCACCAATATATGTATAATACGTATTTTCGTCATTTGCCCCCTCTCTACATTACCAGCTCTCTTTACTTTGGGATCAAATAGCCGTATGTGAAGGAGTCCCAATACATCATTATTATAATTACAATTACAAAATAATTAGCTGCGAGATTGTTTGGTTTCTGTGATATGAAAATAAGTTAAAGCCCAGAGCTGAAGTCAAAATGAGCTCTCCTTCAAAACCGACAGCCCACGGGTCCTTTGGCGGACGCGTCCATAGGCGACGGTGACCACTTACCATCAGGCGGCCCGTATGCCTGTTTGCTAGGTTCATTTAGAAAAATTAAAAAAAAAGGTATTCCAGTACATCCCTACGCAATAGCGAGTGAAAAGGCTCCCTCGAGGTGCGGCCCGCGGCCACTAATTTATTCATTTCCATCTGTACTGACGCTTTGAGAAAACTAGCGCTTTCTCGAGCCGCGTTCTATACACACACCTGGACACACATGTATACTAAAATTATTGTTTCCGTCAAATCGGTTACAGCGGTTGGCGTTAGAACAACTGGTGTCGAACACCTCTGGTGACATACTACTATCCTTGTAAATTAAATTATGTAAATTTAAGGTAAAGGAGAATAAAAAGTATACTTTGAAAGTAAAATTGGAATTTCTCTTTAACCCATTGGTTTCTTATTTATTATAACCGTATGGTCAAAGGAGTGCCTATAACTAACAACATAACATAGTTGCGAGATAAAAAAGTGAAATCGCCACATCCCAGCAAACGTGACTTCGATATAAAGTGATATTACACGTTGCGGGAGATTTTTTTTTCACACTGCATTGAAGAAACTCGAACAATAATTTATTCATGGCCTACCCGAACTAACGCGCCCTTCACTGCGGTATAAATTTCCGCCGATCGAATTCTTAAGCACGGAACTTCTTTATGGATTCAAAAATAACTATTAACATCATTCAAAGGTAAGCACTGTGAGTGTGTATGGAAAATACACAGGAAGACCATTTAAGTTGTTACGTCACTACTGCCCATATTCTGCGTTCTGTATTCTGTAAAATTTGTAGGCATGTTGATTTGTGAAAGTCAGAAAAACTGTAACGATCAGAGCATTAATAAATAACTACATACATACAGAATATTTACGAATAAATAAATAACTACATACATACAACATACTTACGAATAAATAAATAACTACATACATACAACATACTTACGAATAAATAAATAACTACATACATCACGTCTTTTAATAAATTCTAATTTGTGTGAGATAAAGCTTAAAGTCTGTGTCATATTAAAAAGCTTCTATTAGCAGAAGCTTATTATCCCTCCGATTTCTTCCAAGGCTCAAGTTACTTAAGGAATAATTTATTCATTGCCCTACTGAACTAACGCGCCCCTTTCCTGCCAAATTTACGGCCACCAAACGCTGGGGCACCAACAGTTTTTAGGGACCTTAAAATACTTCTTTAATGCGGTATGGTCTTTCGGACTACGTAGAAATACTATTTGAAATATCCCGATTCAAAGTTTCTAAATGAAATGTGCGTAGATCTCTATTTAATGTAATGCTTTTTAGAAAGTCTCCAATTCCAGCGGTTCACGGCCATCTCATTCACGTTGTCATATAAGTTTTTATGTGCCTAAGTGCTGAGCCAGGGCTTGCGGCTACGATCCTAATACGGTACGAATATTTTTGAGATCAGCATGAATGTTTACTCTGTGTCTGCGTGTAAAATTATATACGTAACTATGAATTAAAGACAATTATATGCGTAGTTTAGCTGGTGTTTCTCTTATTTGGTATCAGTGGGCCACGTGTGAAGTTGTTCCGAGGTGTTACTATTATGAAGTCCCTTCATTCTTCGGATTTTATATATCTTAAAGATAAAATGCTTCTATATTATGTTATAACTTTTCATATATCCGAAACTTTGGAAACATCTTGAACGGATCTCATAAATAACCTTTGCGATTTGATATGTTGTGTGACGTTTCTAAAATGACTAATGAGTTTTTCTTGTTTGTGTTGGTTGAGTTGTGTTGTTGAGCAATAGGCTGACTTAATGCTAACAATATTTACACACATATCACATAATGCCATATTCATTTCTGATATAACCATTCCATTCGATGATCTTTCAATCATAAATAAGTTTCACTTAATTCACTCGAAACATGACCGTACAAGTTGAGGCCTACTCGTAAAATCAAGCTCACTTTTGCCACTAACAACTACAATAAACTCCAAACACTCCGTCTCACTCACAAAGAAGTAAGGCGCAAAGAAAGAAACACAATGCCGGCTAAGTCCTAAAATGCATATCTTTTGTCCCTCACACAAAGGCCAGAGTCAACTGCGTGCGCTCACAAATTCAATTATACGGCGAATAAAAAATATGCACATGAAGTTTTAAGCCGCCTGTTCCGAAAACAAAGGTTGTGAGTGAAGCGTGATTTAAAATAAAAACATACAGTTCCGTATAGTTTAAATTTGTAAATAACAAAAATGTTTTTAAGTAAAATTAACTTTAGAGATACGACCCTGAACTAAAAACATTGTCTGCTGGCCAATGCCTACAATGATTTCCTTAGGATCGTCCATAAAGATTACAACTTACATGTGCTATACCTAATATTTTCAGACAGAGCATAATTTATTATAACATGATACTATTAAATGCGTCAGTGGTTTGAAGGCCGGTACCGTGTTAAAATGTGTTTTAAGGTCAATTCGTGTCCCTAAAAACAGTTGGTGCCCAAGCATTCAGAGCTATAAATTTGACCGGGAAAGAGCGCGTTAGTTCGGTAGGACAATGAATAAATTTATTTTTTAACTAAGTTGAGCTATAAAAGAAATCGGGGATCATAAGCTCCTGCTAATAGAACCTTTTTAACGTAACAAAGAGTATGTTATTTGTGTCACACAAATTATAACGTATTTGTAATGCGATGTATGTGGTTATTTATTTCTTTGAGAATGTGATGTATGTAGTTATTATTTATCCATGTTTAAATGTGATATATATAGCGATTTATTTTTATATGTGATGAATGTAGTTATTATTTATCCATTTTTAAATTTTGATACATATAGCGATTTATTTTTATATGTGATGAATGTAGTTATTTATCTATTTTATATGTGATGTATGCAGTTATTTATCATTTTGTAAATGTGATGTGTGTAGTTGTTTGTTTAATACTGTAATAATCCGTATATAAATCCGTCCTATTCTCTTTCATGCATGACCGCTTTTCTTTCGCTCATCCTTCTTACGTTCCGTTCAGAAAACATCTCAAAACACTCCTCAAACTTCCACAGCATAATAGTGTAAGCTACTCTCATTCAACTTCTGTTCGTGAAATCAGATTATAGAATTCACTTCCACCTGATATTCACAACTCAAGTTACGTAGCCACTTTCTAGAAACGAATTAAAGAGCACTTCTTTTCCTTACATACATTTATGACTGTTTATTTATTTAGTGTATTTACTTATCTAATACATAAAGAGAGTGATGAATGTAGATGAAGCATGTCAGGTTTGTAAGAACGGAGATATTGGACACTTGATGCTTTCTGCCTATTCCGTTAGGGACCAGGGGTGATGGTAATACTAACACATGGAATGGTATGGAACAACAGAGACAAAATAAATATTCATCGTCATCACACAAAAACTTGTACTGCATCGGAATCGAATCGATAACCCTCCACCGAATCGTTTGTCATTGAGAACGTTATTAAAACCATACCATTCCATGGCATGGTTTTGATAATTATTCCTCAGAACCCTAATCTGAACAAAAGGCTTTCTGTCAGAAGACAAAGGGCTTATCTGATACTGCGTCAAAGCAGACACGTTTTCGAAAGGAAAGGATTTCGAAAGTGGATTTTCTATTTTTCTAATAAAGGATGAAAGTATTTTTAGAAGCACGCGCTGAATTTTGTTCAGGGCCTCAAAGGGGTAGCATACGTCACGTTTCAACATTTTGGTAACGGAAACGGCTTCAATTTATTTGACTGGTTCAATATGTGTTGCGATATACATAGTTATGCGCTTGAATAGATCCGCGAGTGACATGCAGATTTGTATGCATTTACCTCACACTCCGTAGCCCATCACGAACGGGCGGAACCTTTTCATACGTACACCCGTCTCTCACATTAGATTTGTATGTTAACATTTTTTTGATACTTATGAATAAAAAAAAAATATAATTTATATGTGAAGGTTACCAAATGTTTGATTACTATAACACAGACTAACTGATTTACGATCAAATGCGTAATTTACGAGAATTGAATGAGATCATCCAAAATATAAACTGCGTATATTAAATTAAAGTAAGTAAGTGCATTCGTGAGTTAGAAACGCTCGAGCATTCCTTAAAACCGCCATGTCAACGTTTCGGCTGTAACGAATTCGGAGTGAAAAATTCAGTTAGAAAGAAGAAAAAACGCTGCAGGCGTTGCGGCGCGCTAACGAACCTTACCGTTCAATCAAACAATCGAATACGAATACAGGAACACAACGTGACCAATACATCCCTGTGAACACAGCAGTTAACGCAGAGTGGTGGTCAATAAAGAAACAATTGCACATCATTCGAGTTTCAAAGGTAGCGGTAACATTTTTATTTTTCAAGTGAAACTTTTATTACATCGTCTCAAACTTTTTGGTCTGTGTGTCGCATGTCGCGTGACGGTCGGCCGCGGAGTAGGAATAAAGTGAAAGGCGCTCGTCAGAGCAGCCGAGGCCAATATGGCGGCGTCTATACTTCCATCAGCTGACCGTGTATTCATCATCATCATTCATCATTCCCATTTTCCAAGTATAAAGTTAAAATTGATGAAGCGATTTTTATACCCTTAATGGAATATTATTCCGAAAATGTTTAGCTAAATATCTATAATGTGAAAAAAAGTTTCACTTTTACCCTGGTTTCATAAAACCACACAATCCGTTTTTTTATTTAATTAATCTAGTCAACAGGCAGACGGGCCGCCATGTGCAACATCAGAAAAGTTGTCAGTAAGTTGCGAGTTTTGAAGGAGAGCACATTTCACGCGTTTGAAGAGTCCCATGTCATAGCGATCCGGGAAAGCCTTAGATGGACGTAACATCACGCCTGTAATCCCCTAAGGCGTAGGCAGAGGAGTACAGTACACCCCCATATTTCACCAGTTACGTTTAAGTCCCACAATGGAATAGGTGGTGAGCCTATTGCCGTACACCGGGCACACGTCCAGACTCTGAGTCACTACTAGAAATTCTAAATTAGAAAAATCCAACAGTACCCAACCCGGGACTTGAACCCGGGACCTCCCGATCGGCAGTCGCGCTAGCAACCGCCCGACCAACGAGGCAGTCAATGGAAATCCTTAGATGGAAATTCATTCATTAAAGCGCTGCTAACATATTTTCGTCTCGCGGCTTCTTGGTCGTAAAGCAATCATATACGCACTTGTGCGTTTTCCGAAATCACACACACACACACACACTCCTGCCAACTTTCACCGCAATATGATTTAGGCTGCTGCTCAGAGTTGTTCAATCAATCAATCAATTATTAAGTTGAAAGCCCCACATGTACGAGTGTTTCCGCGAGTTCGAAAGCGCGAACACGCGAACCTCGGAGAGTTCTGGAAGCTTTGGTAATAATACGAGATTAAGTTTCCCAATGCAATGGCCTTAACGTAATAGAATTAGTAGAGGTATATTAGATATTCAATTTACATACTGAAACGATCTTATCGATGCAGACAGAATTCAGAGCCTAAGCTGGTTTTATTAAAACAACCTTGGCGTTGGCCGGTCGCCAAACGTTTCCTTGGTTGGTCGATCTTAATAAAAACCAGTTCCAGCATAATGTGCCTGGAGCAAAAAACATTTCGTCAACAAGGGACCAAGTTTGGAGCAACTATTTCTGCATCCATTATAAGTTGAAATAACAAAGATACTGAAGTATAGATTTTTTAACAGAACCTTTGGGAACAAAATTAGCATGTTTTTTTAACCCTCTTAACAAGACAACTAGCAATTATTATTTTCTCTTCAGTAAATGAAATGTAAATTGTACAATAGGAGCTTAATCTCGCTATGGTCTAACTATTTCAATGAATAAATACGTTTTCAACGAATACCATCACTAAATATTTTCGTTACAATCAAACTGTAACACAATGAGATTTGATAACTTGAAATGAAATCGATTATTAATTATGGAAAAACAACCACAACGAACCAATCAAACTGTCATTGTTATCCCGAAGTAATCAGAAATGTAGTGTTTATGATTTAATAGTCAACATTAAGTTAAAGTTACGCTGCAACAATCGTAGAATATATCACACTAGCTTTTGCCCGCGACTTCGTCCCGCGCCCGTCGCCGCAATTCTCTTTAGAAGTAGAAATTCGTAAAAATCCAAAATAAAATATAGCCTATGTGACTCGTGGATAACGTAGCTTTCGAATGGTGAAAGAATTTTTAAAATCGGTGCAGTAGTTTTTGAGCCTATTCATTACAAACAATAGTTTTCCTCTTTATAATATTAGTGTAGACAACTAGCTGTTATCCGCGGCTTTGCCCGCGTTTTTAATCCGTCATACCATGATTGCGCCAGTAACGCCATCTGTATTGCTTATTTGATTAAAATGAATTTTCCCGTGAAACAGTTTATACATAGTAACTTAAAGACGTGCACCGGTTCTGTGTAAATCGATATCATTTTCCAACTTCAAGATTTTCTGTGTTCCCAAAGTTTCTATTTATTCCGCTCAAAGTTGCAAAAAGAAGGAGCAAGATTACAAGTGTCGCAACGTGACCCTTTGCAGTTACTTCTGACGATTTTTCTACTGATATTCTGGCTATGGTGCAACTTTAAACTTACTTAGTATTGATCATTGAGTCTTTGGTATCCCTATTAATATTTGTTTGGTTCATGTAACTGTCCGCTGCTGTCTTCCAACTATAGAAATAGAAATAGAAAAAAGGAAGAAGTCTTTTGACAGACATTCCATTTGTTTCTAGCAGAGCGGTGTCGTCTGTCTTACTCTCTGTTTATCTCGTCAATGAAATATTTTTACCTAAATATATTGAGTTAGTATTTTTATTAATATTGCCAGCGCAGCTGCTTGGCGCGCGGCCAACTCACTGTGTGCTTTATTAAAATCAGCTTACGATATCGTGTATAAGCTGACAGCTCAAAATTAAGCCGTCTATCTCCACGGCCCGTGTACTTTCACCGTCGGGCACATGAGCCTGAGGCCGAATATATTATCCTGGTAATTGAATATTATCCTGGTAATTGAATATTATCCTGGTAATTGAATATTATCCTGGTAATTGAATATTATCTTGCTAATTTAATATTATTTGGTAATTGAATATTATCCTGGTAATTGAATAGTATCCTGGTGATTGAATATTATCCTGGTAATTGAATATTATCCTGGTAATTGAATTTTATCCAGGTAATTGAATATTATTCAGGTAATTGAATATTATCCTGGTAATTGAATGCAACAGAAATCTACGATTTAACCTGTGGTCATGTTTTACTACATTTTTATAATTCTACCTACGGACGCATATGAAGAGAGCTTAGACTGAAGAAGAAGCACGTCAGGTCTGTAAGTATGGAAATATTTGGTAGCTGTTGCTTTCAGCCTACTCCTTAAGGGACCTAGCGTGATTGTATAATAATAATAATATTCCAGGAATTACAGAGCATTTGGGGCATTGATTTATGCAGCATGAGAATTTGAGAAGCATAGTTATCATGCTCCAGCTTAATTGGAAATAACATGGTAACATTTCTACTGCAATATTGGAAATAGTGCTCTAAATGTACCCATTTCAACTGGACTAGAATTCATTAAATGCATTGCCATTGTTACTGTCTTCCGCAGATGAATCACTATGAACTATTGGCGTTTTGCTGAAGCGTGGTCGCCGTAAAACACTTTACTTCCTCATCGATTTTCTATAATTTTACTTAAACTTCAATATTTATCCATCAACCTATTGTCGAGGTAAGTGATTTGTTTACTTCTATTCATTGTAATGATCTCTTGTTCAATGTGTTTTTATGCAAGCTTGTTCGTCGTTACTATATAGAAATGGTCATTTACAACTCTTTTGTGTTTTACACAAGTAGGTACAATCGTTTTCATTGCATTCCAAGCAAATGTAATGTCGCTACAATCTTTTATCCGGTTCCACATATGAACGTACATAACATTATATAGAACTGTGAAAGAACATCATTGAATCGTCTCTGAGATGTGATTTGCGGTGTACCATTCCAGGAAATGGAATATTTTGAAATACTCAGCCAAAGCATTGCACATTTTGAAAGGGAGGCTGAGTGCACTGAAGCGAAAATATGTATATGCATTTTATTTATATACAATGTCACTTTTACAGTAAACAGTGGAATACATAGGATTCTCCAAACGTAGAATGTATAGGCATCTAGTAGGCAAGCATACCATACCATTGGCAGCGCTGTCTGATTGCCTATTTTCCTGTTACTTAGGTTTGCCTGCCCAGCCGCGGGAAACAGAAAGTCCTGTAGCTGGTGGTGCTGATTACGAGTCGCTAGATTGTGGTCGTTGCTAAAGTGGTTTCACCAAACGTAATATCGATTGAGAAACCACTTGCCGGTTTCGTTATTTTTACCACAATAATATTGGTTGGGTCTAAGCGTTCTCATTTCATGAACGAACAAATGTTTTCGCTCGATCAGAAGGAACTGCGTATAGGTACTTAAGTAAAATAGTTGTATTATTACAATGTTTTTTTGATGTTACGTTTTTTTTTTAAAACTATTTTTTAAATTTTTTTTTTCATGTAAGAGCAATGAGAATCATTCAACTCATAAATGGTAATACGACCTTCATTTTCGCCCTTGGATGGTTATTGTTATAGGAACTACAGAAAAGGGCTAATACCTAATAGCCCTTCGCTCGTGTTGTCCAACTCATTTATTATCCGATCAAAGGTTTCACTTAGTGTACAATATTTACCCAATATTTTGCTATTACTAATGTATTATATTTCTTTTTATAATATAATCATGACGTAAAATATAAATGATACGAGCTTTTTATTGCTGTCGTTTCACAGGCGAAGGCTCGCGATTTCAGGCTGTACTTTTGAAAATCCTTTGACGTGAGAGCGCGGCGGTACCTTTTGCAGTACATAATTGACGTAATTGGAACTCCACAAGAAAGTTTTTACACACAATTTGAGAAAGAAACACAAAATTCTACCACCGTGAGTACGAACAAATGATGGGAAGAAGACCATATTGTGTGTGATATATAGAACCTTACCGAATTATGACAAAAACTGTGGGAATATTTTTTTTAAAAAAACGCGCTAAAAAGCATGTATCGGGATTAGAATAAGGTTAGGTTAAATTAAAATTTTCATTTGTTTGGTATATTTTTGCTTAATTTTTTTTTCGTTGTTAATTTTTTTTTACAGGCAGAAATTTTAATATTTACGTTCCGTTCCATTCCGTTTGTAATTTTAAGGTCTCATTATAAGTGAACACTGTTTCTTTATGAGAATAAGTTTCTTTAAACCTAATCGGATTGATATTGATACGGTTTTTAAGCCTTTTATACTCATAAAATAAAACGATATGACATCCACATCATTAAATTGGCAATGAATGCTGTATGGTTATAGAAAAAGTTAATTAATAATTGATTCGTATCCCTTCTTTCTACAGATGTTTTGCTGCTTCGGGGAAATAGGTCGACTGATTTATAGTCTACGAATTACAGTAATAATAATGGTAAGCTTGAAACACTGCGAACACGGCTAAATCCTAATTTAACAATTTCTGTACTATAATAGCTAGTAAAGTGATAAACAACAACAACAACAACATACCGTCACGCCAGGTCCCTAACGGGGTAGGCAGAAAGCATCGAGTGCCAAATATCTCTGTCCTTGCATGCAAACCTGACGCGCCTCGTTACATTAATCGCTCTCTTCATGCATGCACGCCGGTTTCGGAGACTCTTGACTCCTCCATCAGCCAATATCTGACCTATATATCTGTTTATCATATATCTGGATAAATGCCTCCAAAGGTTGCGGGGCGACGAATGTGGGAGTACGTATGGATGATCTGGTGATAGATTCACTGCTTTTTACTTAGCTGATAATATGACCGAAATGTCATATACGCCCACAATCAAAACCACTTTATCGCTACTGTTAGACATAAATTCAACGTTCCCGTAGCGTCTGCCTACTGGATTTTTTGAACAGGAATAGAGCAAGCTAGTTGCGAGTTTGCCGCAGGTAAAGTTGCTCCCACCGCCAACTGCACAAACATCAGTCACACGTGTCATTACTGTTTTTCATTGTGAAGTAAATGAAACGGTTTCATTCTAGACACCGTTATTTATAAAAGTTTTCAAGGGAAGCTTTGCACTGCATGTTTGAGTGGCGCGCGGCTGGAGCGCTGGTATTATTTCCATGCTACTTATATATCGCCCCCGGATTGCGGTACGTGGGAAACTTTTTTAATAAAGTTCATTATCTGTCGTTCTCTAAGGGATGTTCAACTAATGCATCGCTTCTCGTAATGGGGATCGCGTTGATTTAAAAAGAGCGTTGAAATGTTTCCAAAAAATTAGGCTATTTAAGCTTCGAAGTTTCTTTTAAACACTTCCAATGTTATTAATTTCGACATAATATTTTACTGAGATTCTTTGTATTAGTATTCTTATAATTGTTTGTAAAAACATTTAACCTGTCAACTTGACAGGTGAGGGTTATCAAAAAGAAGATGGCGTATCTTGACATCGTTCGCGAGGTGCCTCCTAACAACGAATTATTTAATCGGTGAAAATTAGTATTACAAGAAGTAAAGACAATTAAAAACGTTTTATTTCAAACATCGTCGACAAAACTAATACATAATTAGCTCATTAATTTGATAAAATCCATCACATGAAACGGTAATTATTGTTACATGTTCAAACTGCCGCGGCGATGTAAAGAAGTAAGACATTAGTCCATTTTATGGTCGAGTAACGACACTTTAATGGCGGGTCAAACAGGACCGCGTAATAGCTTCGTAATTCAGTTTGTATGTTTGTTTATTACCGTTATTTCGATACGAACAACACCTTTATATGACGCTGGGTTGAAGGCCGTTGTTGCGACCTTGTCACATATTTTGTTTCAATCTAGCACATATACTGATACTACGACACCAATCATTTTGGTAACTGACCGGGCAAGAGCTAAAAGTTTAAGATAAAAAGCGGTTCAGTAATAATGAAACAGCATTTCATTATTCTGCATACTTAAGCGTACGATTGTATAAATTAAATTAAATTTTAAAAGACATTAATAAAAAAAAACCATTAAACGGAGTTTAGCAATATGTTAACTTAATAAAAATAAACGCCACGAGAGAAATATTAATTTTGGATTTGTCAACGTATTCACGCGTTGTTCCGATATATTTATTATATTACAGTACTCGTGATCTGTATTATATAGGGTTATACAGGGTGAAGAACAGTAAGCGTCGAATGTCCGGCGGGCTGTACAGCGTGACCCATATTAGCGGAGGGTTTCGGATAACGAGGCACCGCAAGTGGATCTCGGTAATGCGCGGCTCGGTGCTCGGCCGCACGTATCTCGGCGACTTGATAACCGTACGTTTGCACGTTACGAATTTAAGTTTCACTGTATGTATACGACTGACAACTTGCTTGTAACATAGGGGAAGTTTTTGTTTTTATTATACAGTCTAACTGGCACTTGGCGGCGATCTAAAGTGAATTTATGTCAATCATAACCATAGTTCTTAAATACGAGAATGTAGACCGTAAATGGTGAAATTTGGATTGATATAATTACGTAAAATCGTTAAATGTAGCCGTATTTGCACAAATAACCTATTGCCTATTTGTAATCTCGCAAGATGGAAAGCGATAATGTGACCTACGGTGTAGCTGACTTGTCAAATATTTGCCTATTTTGTTTACGGTTAAAAATACCTAATTTCAATAGATTGGGTCCAAAAGCCGGAGAACCGTGAGTTGTGACAGCATTTGGTGCAGAGTTACATCATAATGATGATGTTACGAATTTCATGAAAAAATTGAATAGTCTTCAATAACTTTTTGGCAGTCAAAATATACTTGTCCCTATCAATGGTCGAAATGCAACATGACGATTTATTGGCGTGTAATATATAAATCGTTACAGCGCTACGAAAACCATTTGAGCGTTATTATCATAATATTTGTACACAGTTTCCAACGGACTGGTCTAAATAACCAAACGGATCATTGAACCCTGAAAAGGTTCTATTGAATTTAGTGACGTGAAAGCTCCCTCTTCATATACACGCACCAGAAAGGCAACGCTAAGGAGGCCGCCATTAATCCCGCCCGGTTTACTGCAACGTAATGGTTCCTTCATGGCAGTTGTAATCGAAACGAACGGACCCCTAGCCGTTTATTACTATTTGTTGTGTAAGTTCTAACGTCGGAGACCTATGCGATTTATGCCATTTTACGTACATTTATATATGTAATTCCCTTTTGATGTATCCTTTCGATTGATACGTACAACATACATAGGTATGTTGTATGTATTTAGAGTGATGTATAGACATAATTCTAAATACATACTTCTGCAAAGACCCGTTTTAAACATTAACGGCGGAAAAAGAAAACGAAACAATGGCATATTACGACGATGTTTTGCATTTCGACGTAAAAGTTGTTTGCACGTGGATTAGCTTGGCGACGAGAGCGCTATTACTTCTGGTTAGAGAATCATATCTGAAACACGCATAACGCGAGCACAGACAGTCTCATGAAGCGAACGTGCATATTACAGTATGGCAGTTCCCTAGTTGGCACCTACACTTTTTACAATCAGCATTAAACTCTCACATTTCATTCATATAGCGATTTCAAGGAACACCACGGGCGAGTTAACTCGAAAACATCCCCGTACGCAAACGTCAAAAGTTTAATTGGAACTTTATTTTTGTCGCCGTCTACGTTTCAAAGGGCTGCTAATAAACGACTAAACGGAAGCCGCGGAGAGCTTTCGCGAACCCCCACAGGAAAAATCAGGCCGTTCATAAAGTTACAACGTCACCGATTAACATTATAGGAAATTACAAAAACTTTTTATAGAGTAGACAAAGAATAAAGAGTTCGCAATTCGGTTACAAATTAGAAAGAGAGAGAGAGAGAGAGAGAGAGAAAAAACATTTATTTCGCCCAAGTACTGAACACTTAACACTGAATGACATTATAATAATAGTAATATATATAGTTTGGTATAATAGTATAGTTTGGTGTAAAATGATAATCGTCAAGCCCAGGCGAAAACGTTCGGAGGGATTTAGAAATCTGGATACATTTAATTTGCACTGGACCAGCGTGGTAGAATAAGCTGCCGGTATTTCAAATTAGTAAGTAGTCATGGGGGAATTTTCCAGCAGTGGAACGTATATATGAAGAGTTAAAGCTAGACATGGGTACAATGAACAATGTAACAAGCTGCACGCTTTAGCCAACCCTATTGTTTGGGCTACTTTAAACCGACGTCGTCCAATGAATAGACTCACTACGTGGCTTATACTAGTATGACATAATCCTCCCACCACACAATATTAAATCGTCGAGCCTTACATTATCGATTAATATTATATGCTTGTTCTTTCACATTAAACTTCAACTAACGGCTACAAAATCTGTGACTAATGCAAAAAATTCAAATCTCAATAATTTCCACCAGACTAACGTAGTGACGTCCGGTGCTTTCTGCCTACCTCGTTATGGACCCGACGTGAAGCACAATAAACCTTCCCATTACTTGTCCAACAGAGACAATGGCAATTTTGGATGAGATAAACGACATGCTAATGAACATGTAAATTTCGACCCAAATAATGCTCGATCCAGTTCTGCAGCGCCATGTAGATCCAGCTCTTTAATTAAATGCACTGGTAGCACATAGATAATTATCAACCGTGTCCATGTAATGGAAAACGCAAAGAGCTACATCCAGATAACAGACATAACTAAAAATGTAATAAAATCAAAATTCAAAAACGGGTAGGAGAGAAATATAAAATTAGAAAAACATGTGGGAGTGATAAAAGAAGGAGTAAAACATAAATAGGCAATGCCCAAATGTTATAAAGCCAGTGAATAAATTCGGGCTAGAGATGCAAGTAGTGTGTAACAACGAGGGCCTCGGCCGGTCTTGGAATAATAAGGGTTGAAGAAATAATGATGATAGATGTTCTGGCAAATAAAAATTACTGTAACTTCAATCATCTTCAAATCATACAGCCGTTGACAGTTATTTAAACATTACGAAAAGCGAAGCAACGTTCGAAAGCGTTGGCAAAGAATTTATTGCTCGAACACCGAGATGAATTTACTTAGTTCGCGCTCCTAAGCGCGACTGGAGAAATGCCGTTGCGGTCTTAATCTCTTCCGCTGACAACTTCGTAACTGAATTCAAAGAACTAAGAAAATTTATAATGTGGACCTACAAAGTTCGATTGCATTCTCTTACAGCTTCAACTCAGGAACTTCGTTTGTACCAAGTTAAACTATTCTCAATATCGACTCATCAGTGCTACATTAAATGAGGACTTACATAACGCTATCTATGGACGGCTAAAATGGGAACACTCACGTTTTTCGTATGCCTTTTGCCCACATCACCAGATTTTATCTTACTAAATCCTCTACGAACAATTTTTATTGTTCTTTTTACACATAATAGCTTCTAAAAACAACTTACCACCCGTCTGGGGTCGTATATGTATTTTTCCTTTTATATAAAGAGAAATAACAACCCGCCCAACCACCCTCATAATAAATTGTTACGTGGTGTAAAGCGAGAAAGACAACCCTATTATTTTCCCCGCAAAAACGCGTATTCTGTAGTAACTTTATTGCAGTATATCGGTATAAAATAACACAGGTGAAGACATATTTCAGTCGTCGAGTGCTTTGAGATTGGAATAAACGGTACTCATTGAATCGCATCAGGATGTGTTTGTTAGGCGCATTTTTTAAATAGTTTAAACAATTACAGCATAACCTTAATAAAATCAAGATTCTGGGAAATATACTAGAATCATAAGCAGATTTCTCCCGGTCTACTATAGCCTGAGGGGCCAACAAAGCCGAAGTAATTAAGATGACTAAAACCTGACCTTCATTG
>DWDX01001866.1:0-16926 GCA_018245675.1 Agara michaeli | reverse complement strand
GAGATTAGCGCGTTCAAACAAACAAACAAACAAACAATCAAACAAACTCTTCAGCTTTATAATATTAGTATAGATTTGCTTGATGTACTCGTAAGCAGTATTCGCCTAGTTTTGTTCAGTCTCTCACACCCGTGGTACCTGGTTTCAAAGCCTGGCACGCAGCTCTGACATTTCAAACTTACGTGCATTTTATGGATTACAAATTAAATATTGCGCACTATCACAGATCACAGTAAAGTAAAACATCGCGAGGGAACCTGCACACCGCAGAATTCTGCATAATAGCCAGCGTGGCAGACGCTGACCTTAAACCATCTTTCTCATTATAATATGTGACCCATTTACACCGGCGAAAAGATAAGGTACTTTTAAACATTTGATGTCGACATTGCGCTTTCGATGATCCCAGAAAATTAACCTAAAAGGGACTAGTAGAAATACGTTTGGTTGCTGAAGTAGAGCCTGTATCGGGGTCGCCACCCCGATACAGGCGCTTGGCTCGTGTCCAGGCGCACGTTATCGCATGATATCGAACACCCAACGATCCGATCTCGGAGCTGGCCCGCTGGCGACGCTGACCGCGCATACTCTATGAATTCTCTTTTTAATGTAGAGCTACATTTATTTTATTCCGTTCGTGAAGAGAGTTATCGATAAGGAAATTTAATTTACGTTGTATTTTAACTGAATTCGGACACGATATAGACTGCTCTTTATATCAATACGTGAACTTTATACGGCAGGAGTGTGGGTTTTGGCAAATTTGCACTTTATACGAAAAAAAAATGCAATAACCTAAAATTTATATTATTAGACATATTGTAAATATACATTAAATTAATTAAAACAGCAATACCATTATTTACATTGATCTTTTTAAAGCAAAATACAGAAAAAATGTCATAAAAAGCGTTATTGATTATTTAAACATGGATTAATACATAGTAAAGCTATACCTCATTTCTGCTATGTCGAAATACAACTCCTATGTTCAAACGGTTATATAATTTCGATAACGGAGGGACTATTAGTACATATTTAATAAAATTGCAATGAAACAAAAAAGCGGTATCCAGAAGACATGGTGTTTCAGAAACATTGGAATACTGTCGCTGTGAAAGCATCGTTACAGCAACAAAAGCCGTTTCATCCATTTATGCCAAACAGAATTTCAAATGACAAGAATACCAATCTCCCTCCGTTGTAACGACGGCCGGCCCGGAGCCCCGGACGGCGCGAATTAAATAACACGATTGAAAATACATCAATAATAGTAATAGTATACTTTATTGCACACAAAATTTTACAAACAAGAACAAATTAGTATAATAAATGAAATTAATTGGGACAAACTCACATACGACCGATTCTGATTCCAAGTTACGCAATTCAATGACTGAGCTGTAATTTAAACTATACAACTGGACAGTTAGTGGATAAACATACATATATATGACATACTTACATGAATAATTTTTTTTACCAAAGAACAAAACTAACAACTGTGCTCATTACATAAATTATTGTCCCGATTAGGAATCGAACCTATAACCACTCGTGATTGCGGTCTGTTTTAGATAGTAAATAGAAGTCTGGAAGATAGAAGATAGAGGTCTGTTTTAGATAGAAGTAGTGTTTTCGATTTTCATTAATTTTGTTTATCATTTGTCGCTATCGGTCAGACCCCACTAAAAGGTAGCGGAATCCTGTTTAAAGTTATGGAGGGAGAAGAAAATGTGTACATTAGTAAGGTGGTCGCATCTGGCCGCGGCGGCGCGGAGCGCTGGCGGTTGCCGCTCAAATGGTTACGACATCTCCCGAGGCGCGGCCGAGCCTCGCGGCGGGAATTGCTGATGTGTATTTGTGTAAGAAAGAGTCAACAACCGAATCTGACGGTCGAAGGCGTCCTGCGAAGAACGGAAACGCTCGTGAAAGTTTCGCTCCGGCGCCCATCGTTTTAATGTGCTGGTTAATTTTACAGATCATTTCCCATATCCAACGGCGTCGGGACACAACGCGCTACATGCGTAATATACCACCGACGAATTCCATGGCTTTTTGCAATTTGAAACTTGACATTGAAAAGGCCGCCATTAAAGTGAAATACAGCTTTAATTCCCGAACCCCGGCGAAGTGCCCAGGTACGATAAATTTACAACTTTCCCCTATTCCGAGGAGGCGAACAATCTCGTCCGCCGCTGTTAATACCCATATCCACATACCGAACACACGGCAGGAGTATACCTACGCTGTTCACGTATTTGTTCATTAAATTATATGAAAAAAAGAGAAAATGAAATATCACGCGCTATAATGTCTAATTCTCCGAAGTGTCCGAAGCCGATGCGTATGTATGAAGAGAGCGATGAATAGGGAAGAAGCGCGTCAGTTTTGTGAGAATAGAGGTCTTTCGCACTCAGTGCTATCCGCCTACCTACTGATCAGACTAACATGTGTGTTGTTCTAAGATATCGTATCATTCCATCGCAAGCCGCGTACCGCAGAACATTCAGCAATGAGCCAGCAGCAGATAACGCAGCTGGCGCGCGCTCCGCAACTAAAACCACTCAAACGAACAGCGACATACACCCAAACGTTCTAGATGCGACTGGCGTTAAAACGTAGCATCAACATTTACGTTTGCGTCATTGTAGTTGTCCTGTATTTGCATGTTTGTTACCGTCAATGATGAAATATGAAGTGATCTAAGAAATCTTTAAATTTATCCGTATTTGTATAAATAAACGTTTCGTCATTGTCCTATATATTCGTGTGTTACGTTCATGGGAAGAAACGGACGTTTAGATGACTGGCCGCAAAGCATTGTCCCAACAGGGTAGTTACGATACGTTGCTACAGTGCGAAATGGTGGAAATAATTATTTATTAATCGGTTAAGTAATAGAGCCCGCCCGCCCCGTGGCGATCGGTTTACGTTTGACGTACTGTTACAACACGATAACAACCGTCATCGACTGACGACCTCCGTCAGCCGTCAGATTCAAGCTGAGCAAATAACATAGAAACATATATATGGATACATTGTCACGCCGTTTCTAATAGGGATAAGCAGAGATGAAAGATTTCCGAGCCCAACAAACAGTCATACTAGCTCGTCTATAAATATAGTCTATTTAGTCCGCCACATGATAAGTGACAGATGGCTGATTCTTAATCTCGTCGTTCATTTCAATTTCATCTCATCATTTCAACTCCAATATCATGTTAATGTTGAAGTCAGTTTTCGTCTTAAAATGAGAAGAGTCGATGTCGTAGCTCGCCCCGCTGGCCATTGCCGGTTCGCAGACTAGGTACACAATATTTCTACTCTATGATGTAAACAAAACGGTTGAAGAGAAAATGTATTTTAGCGACTTCCCAATCGCGCGGCTCAGGCAACAAGTCTATGCAAGATAGATGACTTTATAAACAGGCGCACATTGACGTACTCGGGAACATTATAAATAGCCTCGCGTCCCACAAACACGGCCGATTTAAATCATTGCGTGCACTGACGTTTATTTAACACACATCCGGTTTTTTAAGAGGTCAATGTTAGTATTACATCAGACTAACGACTAACCGTAAATAAAATTTACTTCGAATTCGTATATTTTGCTCATTTGTCATGGAATATATCTTTATGATAATAGTCATAAGTTTCGCGGTTGTTCTAGCGGGCAGTACAAGCCATCTTGACTACGATGATCGTTCACTTCACCCGACAAACAAAAAATCCTCCAACTTGGAACAGATCACCCTAATAACTTTACACAATAGGATCATTCGAAATTACTCTATTGTGAGAAATGAAATGTTTGGTTAATTTTACAGATATTATACAAATACGTAAGCCGGTCGTTGACTGACTGAAACCCGGGGACTTCAAATGTATAACGACACAAAATTATATTCAGAATATTAAACCGTCAATCGCCTCGGAGCTTGTTAATATTTGCACAATTATTTTAGCAACTTTGAATCTTTACAGCGTGAAGGCTCCCGACGTCTTGTGTAGCCTTAATACACACTTCAGTAAACCACTTGACAATTCATTTCAAAGGTTTGGAGACCTTCACAATTTTAGTTTGAAGAGTACTTGGAAATTTTGGGTGATAGCTAGATATATTTATTATGCAAGGAAGGTTTTTTAAAGATGACTTTTGTTTATGTTAGGAAATGTAGTCTTGCCAAAGGAAACGCTTAGAGCTGGCTGCGAACCATCAATACGAGTACTTTAAGACGCACCCGAAAATCCCAACCGAATAGAGATTTTTCCCCGCTTCATAGTTTGTATCGCAGTTATATGTCCTACATGTTGGGAGCCAACTATGTTACATCACATATTAATGCCGCTTATGTGCCAGGATCTGCTATGAAACATGAAGTGTCCGATACATATTTACTGAGTCGACTGCACTCGCCTGGACTGCATCCAAGTGAGATCGCTCGATGAGATGAGTGCTAGTGATGTGGCGACGATTATCGATAAATGGCGGAAATTCGATAACCATACATTTAACATTTAATTATTTTTAGTCATATATTTCATATAATTATTCAACTGATCACTGAAAGCTTTTAAACACTTTGGTGAAAGAATGGGTCCAAAAATTAAGACACGATGATACGGCTTAGATAATAAAACCACACAGTTATCTTAGCTGTTGTCTTAGAGAACAGTAGATTTACATATTGTAGACAATATCAAAAAGGTTTAACCCAAAACACCCGAAAAAATTTAATGAAAGAGTTTTTAAATTTGCATTTTTGTACAGAAATTATTTTAAACTTTTAAACGTGACACTGTTTTCATTTCGCGCGGTGATTTTAAAACATGCTCGGAACATTATTCAGGAGTCAAGTTGCTACTGGTCGAAATTGGTGTGTTTATTACCTTCAATTGTTACGAAATTGGCAAATATAATTTTTCCTAACAAGACCAAAAATAATATGCAGATATTACGAAGTCTAAACGTATAAATTGCAGAGCAAATATCTAAACATAAGAATCCTACAAAATTTACTTCGTATCGGTCTGCTTCAATTTGGAATCGGTCAGTTTTAGAGTACAACCTCACCAAATGGAAAGCAACGATTTATCCAACGATGGAGCCCGCACGGCATCTAATTCAATAATATTGTAACAGACTCGTCGCCACTAGCGACGGTCCACACATCCCGCACAACTTACGAGATACACAGCAGCGGAAGAACATGCCGCCGACCCGCCGACATCGCGCCCCTACACTTACACAATATCGTGATAGTCGAATATGGATTAAGTATTGCACGTTTACCTAATAATAATTTTATATTTTATTTTGAATATATTACACAATCCTTGTAAGTAAATGTAATCCATTATATGTAAAGATGGCCTACGCTCGCTTATATCCTACCCTTCAAATTTGCACCTTGGCGATCTAGGATTCAAATACTGGCAGAAACGTCTAACTCTACAGAATTAGGTGCATTGTTACAATGAAGCATTAAGCATAAATGTAAAAGAAAACATCGAAAAGAGCCCTCCACGCGTTAGAGAGCGCCGTGCCGCGCCGCGAGGGTAATGGCTGAACGTGAGTCCAGCCGTCGCGCGCTCGGCCGGCACGTAGCAGACGAAATATTTATTGAACTAATAATTCAGTTAAATCTTTAAATGTATATCTGTTCATGTAAACGTTTTGTCTGTCTCCGAATAATTACGTTATTTTTTTTCAATAACCCTTGTTTCTCATTTCCAGTATATAACCTTTTACAGTTTTTACGTAGGTTTCTATGAGATGTTACGTTATTTCAGTGATGTTGGGTATTTCGACGAAGATTAAAGTGTAGTTTTAACCGCAAATATGACAACATTTCGGCAAAAATTACGTCTAATGTTAAACAAAAAGAGAATTGTCTCGAGCGTATCCTTCGTCCGTTCCCAAAACACCCCGGTACCTACTCTGTCTAGTTTTCAATCTAATAAATACTCGAAGCCACTTAAATTGTACATATAAGATCAGTTTAAATGTACGTAGTTTTAAATATTAAATTCAAAGAGCGGATATAAAATGAAACAACCATTTCTGATGGCGGTCTAGTTAAATTTTAAACTTATCTTTCGAGTCGGATAAAGTTTATAACAGTTTTGTGAAAACCGATGCGCGTCAGAGCTGTTGTAAGCAAAACTACTGCGAGGCTTTCGTTCGAAATAATAAGTAACATTATACCGAAATTAAAGCCTCACAAATGCCACTATTCTGCAACGATGCGGAGGCGACATTAGCTAGTGGGTAAGCCGCGGGAACATGTATTTAAATGATTTCCATCTAAGCAGTGTCGGTGAGGATTTCGATCAAGTCGGCGACTGGATTCGTCATCCGAAATACCATTTTATGATCTCCCTTAGCAAATAACCCCTTTCAGAGAAACCGAACTATAAAACCATTTTGAACATTCGTTTCTATGATTCCTCGCTCATAATAGCGACTAATATTGGGGTGCTGGATGGTGTTTTCCCGTGTATACAAATCGATGACATTTCGAATCTCATCGACAACACCGCCTTACTGCGCGAAAACATTAGTTTCATTTGCACTAGAAACGTGAAAACTGTCAAGTGTGCGTTTTGTGGCCTTTGTCGTCGCCAGCGGCGGTTAACTTGGTATCTTTATACTTCTGTAACCGCCTTCATAATAATTTACATTCAATATACTAGAGAATTAAAATCGTTGAACTAGATTCTGTACTATGAAACACGTTTGTTAAGTTATCCTTAGAAAGCTCAAATTATCTTAAAATTATATATAAAGGAATAGTTCGAATTCCCACGTTTTCTGTCGGTCCTTCGAGCCGGATAAAAGTTTTTATATGATTTTGTGAAAGTGAACTAAATGTTAACTACGCCGCATGAAAAATTGACAACAAACGTTTGATATAATTGATATCACCGGAGATCTTGTATTTTTGTTTCCTGCTCGTACTTCGTTTCCAAGTATCGATGATTAAGAAGATTTCATCAAAGAATTCCGTAACGTAATTCCTTATCGCGTAACCCGCTTTATCCGTCCCGAACACGAAATTCCGTCCGCAAGTGAGCGACGCCGGCAGTATGCAGTAATAACCGGTGATTATTCCTGAACGTGCGAAAGCCCGAGGCTCGTAAGCGCTCCGAGCGTCGGCTACCGGCCGTCGACAAGCTCAAAGGCCACGGCGCTCATTTCTCTAGGGTTCTGAGTTATTGGAGCGTAGTAGCGTACGGCGCTGTTTACCATTCTTAACGGTTATTTGAACGAAATTACGAGCCTCTCAGGCGTTCAACTGGTACACGGCGAGCACTTGTTGCCGCAGCGACACCACCTATAAAACCTTCGCCTGTATAGCAGCGTTATGTTGCTTTATCGCTATAGCAAAGAAACAAAAAATAAA
Organism: Agara michaeli; assembly: GCA_018245675.1. Taxonomy (NCBI): domain Eukaryota; kingdom Metazoa; phylum Arthropoda; class Insecta; order Lepidoptera; family Hesperiidae; genus Agara; species Agara michaeli. The sequence goes on along the minus strand of DWDX01001866.1, from coordinate 9,514 downwards.
ACAGGACTCTCTTAGATAGCGTAGTTAAGGAAAGAAATGTACAATTCGTTAACATTTATACCCCTATCGGATAAAAGAAGAAGGCTCGCAACTATTTTTATAACTATACATTTACTAGCGGTTTCTAATGGCCTTGCCCAGGTGGTCCACGATTTTATTTTGTTTATACGTCATACCGTTATTGCCCCGTAGTGCATCTATAGCACTTATTTGATTATGGATATTTTTTCGCGAAAAAATAAGCCTTAAGTCACTCCACGGCCCTTTAACTATCGCCTTATTAAAAATCACATCGATCCGTTGCTTCATTGGGACGTGAAAGAATAACAAACAAACACAGTTTTGCATCTACGCCAATAGCGCGGATTGTTTTAATAGAACTTTTCAAACGTAGAGATAGTAGGCATCTTTAGGCAAGCACGCTACGTCGCAGGTCACATGTTGGATTTTCATCGGGCAAGATAAAATTACTATTAATTTTTTTCCTACGTTCGCCGGCAAATATCGCATAATTGCAAACGGTTCGTATCGTTTGTGAATACGCTTTTTCTAGGCTTTCGTGATCCATCTTGGGCCGTGGCTACGCTTCCTCTCGGACTGTGATATAATAAAACGAGAGCGACGCCTGCGGGCTCGTTGCAGACTCGAGTGGCGGAGGGCGGCAGGTGCCGGCCGGACGGACGGTGCAATAAATACCGCTTTTATTGCTTCACAGAAAAATAAGTTTTCAACGGCACTTCCTCTACTAAACGACAGCATGAGTTATCACGTGCTTCATAGTTTCATCGCCGTCTTGTCGTCTTGTGCGAGCGCCGACCCGTACCTCCATGTCGATGACGTTTCAGTCGGATCTTTGAAAATTAGCTTATAATAATAATATATGACTCAAGGACAAAACGGTTATTTATACAAATATGTGTACATTTTAATTATTTACATCAATCCGAATTTTACCAAACCGACAAAAATTACACAGATTTATTTCAGATATTAAAATCAACACAAAACCGCAAGCTTAATACCAGATACTACAATGACATCAAAATATTTATGTATCTCACCCGAGCCGTACGCGCTACTAGCTCCGGCCGTCCTAGCGACTGAGCCCTACAATAGTGTGATATCCACAACCCACGCGATGGGAAGGATCCCACTGAACGCCAATCGGGCTGACGGCCGACTTCCCTCGTTCGCACGGTAAGCCGCTGCGTCGTAATAAACTTTCTTACGAAAAGCTCGGTTCATTTGCTGCATTCTGTACAGCTTAAGAGGTAATTTCGGGTTTTCCTGATGTGAGTCGGCACATACATCTCCTTCAGCTTTTATAATCTACACAGATAAATAAAATTGTCTATCTGTGACGTTCAAATAACTATGTATATTTTCTGAAGCATTTATAGGTATTTATATAATAGCAAAACATAAGTAACCTTTTTTAATCTTCGGAACGTCCTAACCGGTTGTAATTCACTGGAAGATAGAGTAGTTTGTACACATATACACCACTATACACCCAGAAAGATTAAGCACGAAAAATCTCTTAAAAATTATACATAATTCGAATTTTCTCGTGAGCGTCTAGTATGCAAGTGTGTGTGAGCGTAAATGTAACAACGGGTCTCTGAGTACCGACGACGACCAGCTCGACCCTCCGCTCCGAGCGCGTCAAATCACTTCAGTAACATCACCGAAAGACCATTTTTCTAATTTCCTACTTCGTTCACAGATAACGCTAACTGCAAACAACCCAACCATTAATCAAAGCTTTAACGGTCTTCGGCGTTCCGAAGGCCGATAATTCCACTCTTAATGATCCTCCGAGACGAGTGGGCACAGTTTCCTAAACTTGCGATGGAACGTTCCTGGGGCTACAAAGTCAAGGTCTCCGGTTGTATGGCACCAATTAAATATATGAAAGTGACATTTCGTACAGTTTTGGCACACGGGCGTCTCTACTACCTTACTATGTCACATAGAACTCACTTGTTTCATAATCGGTGTATAGGCTTTGTATTGTATGCGTACTATTAAAAACTAGTTACCGAGCGGTACCACCGACAAATGAAACAAATATAATTATTATAAAACGATAAAGAATTACGTACGTACAGTCACGCCTATTTCACGCAAGATTTATAATTTGCACAGCCAGCGATTAAGTACTTTTGCAAGAACATAACACTGCATAAAGAACTTTCGTAACCGATGAAGTAAATATATTTAACATAAAGACTCGTAGTAAGTTCAGTGTAAACGAGTATAAAACACATCCAGACATAAATCTGAGCTCTCGAGAATTAGTTACGGCGACTGAGGCTCAATGAACGGCCGCCGCGCCGCCGCGCGCGAGCCCTCCACGGACGCGAGCAGCGAGTACTAGGAGCTTTTCATACTATCCAAACACATCCGAAAACTTCTATGTCACTTTTCAACTTAAAAAAATACTAACTTTTTATCGAACTAAAACTGAATTGCTCGAAATAAACAACATTCCGACTCGTTCTTATTGTATATACAGTAACTTTTGTGGATGCTAAGTGAATAAAAGTCCTATTTGTACCTCGTCGTTATAAAAAAAATAAAATAATAATGGATACAAAAATACGATAATATAAAAACCAAAGCACTCACATTCTTGTAATTTAGTGATAATTACAAGAACAAGCGTATGATTATCAAAGCTATAAGATTTAAGTATGTTTTAAAAATCTGTTTTGTTTAATTAACATAAACAGTATTAAAATAAACAATTACCGTTCAATAACAATCTACGGAAGCAGGCAGAGATCGGCAGTGCACTTTACTGAATCTTTTGATAACACACCAACGACATCACAACGTACATTTATGTGAAAAAACACACCTTAAAATACACTACGATACATAGTAAGAAACTGATATGTGTGGTATAGGCCTCGATATTCGGTGCGGCACGGGCGGGCGTGCGGGCGGGCGTGCGGCCGGGCGCGAGGGCGGGCGGCGACTGGCTGCCCCCCGCCGCGAAATAGGTTAACGATCACGCTTCCCCTTGATAACTGCGCTCCGCCCGATAGCGACGGTCAGGCTTCTCACCCGGTTCACTGGCACCTCGGCCGGTAACGTCGCCGGCTAGAGCCCTGATACAGCTCGAATAGACCGACGGCATGGCGCCGTTAAATGCTAAACGGGTGAAGCGAGATATCCTTAAAACAAAAACTGCGAGGTATTCCATTCTAGCAATCACGTAAAGCGTTCTATGAGCCATGGTTAGCATATTGATAATAATAACCGGGACAATCCACACACGGCTGTCTAATTCCAAATTAGGCAATTGAATTGTAACCGAACAGCTGATAAACATACATATACACTTTCCACATTATAATACTTATATAGGCACATTTATTACATCCAAACACAACAAACAAATGTGCTCAGCGCACAGACATCTGTCCTGGATGGACAGGTTTATCAGACACCGTCACCGCTACACCGAGAAGACAGTTATTAACAACAACACTTCAATCAAGACCGCTAGCGAACATCTCACTTCCCGTAGAGGAGACTGAAACTAGATAAAGTCGCCCCCCCCCCCCGCGCCCAGCCCGTCCGCCTCGGTACGCCCCGCGCGTCCATAAACATATCAATTAACATACGCAACATGGCACACGTGGCCCGCAATCGAGCGGCCGAAACGTAAACTTTCCGGTTACAGGTTAGATTACTTTTGCGAAAGGCAAATATAAATTAAACAAGGCCACGTAACACCACTAACGAAATTCATTTCGTAGAACATTATAGAGCTTCGGCGTGTCTTTTCATAGGCTATTTTTACGTCTATAAAAAGGCGAGGCGACGTCTATCGAATAAGGACAAAGGAATCCGTAGAACCACATTTATGACGAAACGATCAACACATGAAAAAGTTGCGTTGAATTATTGAAACGTTCAAATGTACACAGAGGCTCCTACCGATACTTGAGCGGAGTGATCATTAAAAAATGAAAGAAACGAGTATATATAAAATTATTATATCCCCACAACTACACGCGACGGCTGCTGTTTTATTCATTACAACCTAAAAGTAACCAAGTACGAGTCTCACTAACAACTAATGCAAACCGAACCACCTAACGTCCGAGATTGCGTGCGCAGATGTACAGGCGACGACGCTCACGAGCGGGCGCCGCCGGGCCCCGGCTCCCGGCTCCCGGCTCCGGGAGACGGAAACTGTTTATTAATCCTACTGAGACCTACATATATCAGATATAATTCGCTTGGTAAACTGAAATAAACGCAGCGACTGGCCAATGATACGGATTTCAACCTCCCTTCAGAATCCCGGTTAACTCGCCGCGAGAGAAGTCTAAATGTGAAACAATAAAATCCTCGACGGTAGTGGAAACTAATCTAAGTAAATTACAAACCTCATTTCCTTACCGCTTCCCTCTGAAACCGAAGTAGAGCACGCGAGCTACAAATTTAAGCCCCGCCACAAAAGATGCGCTTTCAGCCTTACAGAAGGCTGTAGCAGGAGGCGGCTTAGGCGGAAGCCAAGCGCTTTCAGACGCATACGTTCAATGAAACGTGTCACAGAAAGTATATTCTAAATGTAGAGACCTCGTCCTAAATATTTTGTCGGTTAAGAGGAAACCGTTCTAAAAACAATCTATACTAATATAATGTAGTCGAAATATTGTTTGTTTGTATACGCAAGCTTTGAAATTGGCAATCACATTTGAGAAAATCTTTAACCATTTTATTGTCTGTCGATGTAGGAAGGCGCAGTGAGCGATATAGGATGCACGTAAGTTTATAAAGTCAGAGTGCATACCGGGATTTGAACAGGATCGCGAGCCTGAAATTCAAACCACCAGGCTATCCACCGCTTCACGGCAGCCGTGCGGTCGCCGTACTCGTGGGACCACAAAGCCGCGTGAAGCCGTTCGAGGATATTATTATTGTCGATAGCGGCGTGTCGAAACAACAAAGGCGCATTCAACTCGCTGTACTTGAATGTAAGCTCCACGCATTCTCGTGTAGTGTTACAGAGAGCGTACCGCGTGTGGCGGCTCGAGTGGCGACGACCCTCCCGCGAGCCGCGCGTTTGTGGTAAACGTACAATTACGCGACGGGGAGTTTTATTACGTTACGTTTAAGTGACGTACTACGTTCAACTGAAAATTTTGAAAACACTTTTACCATTTTCCACGAATGCATCGCTGTTCGAGTATTAAGGCTGGGTACCGGTGGGTTCGGGTACGATGCAATAGTTAGCTTAAATATTTTGTTACTAATATACCCCTCTCTACCTCATTTGTCCCGCTGTGGATCTGCCAGTATATAGGTTAAGTGCCTATCGAGTTCCATATTCCATCATTCTCCCGATCAAATAATTGTCTATTTCAATTCCAGGCCACTCAATTAATTCATTCGACAGAAAGTAGCCAGTACATACAACTTTACAGCTAGGAAAAGAATAAAAATTATTGATCAAAAAATAAATAATTTTTCCTAAATAAAGTAGCTACAAAAATATTTCCGATATCCAGCGTACGTACCTTGTTAAGAAATAAAAGTTAGAAGTAGTCACATTGAACCGCATCAATCAGATGAGAACTATTTGATTCAGTAACACTACACGGTATTATCTGTGTCAGCAATTTACTTCTAGAGTTTTGTTTGGCAAATTTCCTCAATGTGGTAATTCATAAAGTAACGCGAGTATTTTTCATGTTATTAAGTTGGAAAATTTTGGGCTCGGTTAGTACACAATTATGGAATTATTTAAATAACGAGTAACATGTAAATATCTACTGAGGATTTCACATTAAATTGTAAAGTCCGAATCTTAAACCAAACAGAGACTGCACTCTGTAGTGTAAATATTTACGTACATGTAATTCTTTTCAAATCAGACACGGGACTCGTGTTCCTAATACTGCGGCATTAAACATATAATAACCGCCACATCTGTCACTACTCGGGATCGCCAGCCGCCGAGCCGACGGGCACATTGATGGCTAAGATTTATAAGCAAACAAATTATAGAATAGAAAAAGGAAATCAAAACGATCGTAGTACATACATCGTGAACATGTCCTGTTTCAACAAACCGCTTACATAAAACATTTAGAGCAAATTTCGCAGCAGACGATGTACGTCTGCAGATACACTGAACTAATCCGGCACGCATGCATTAGTAATGACCGCAATCGTCTCGGGCTCGGCGGCGGCTTGGCGTCAGCTGGATATCATCCGGCCATGTGTCGATGCTACTACTCCGACCGCTGCTGCCATAGTAGACCGCGCGAACACGATCGCTCTATGTTACTAGTAATTGACTAATTACGTGATTGATTGACAGCTTGCGTATAAAGTCAGTGTTACTGAAAACTTGCAAGTATCGCGAAGCAAGCCCCGCGCGATCCGGTAGATTATGAATAAACACCCCTTAGACTAGTTTCCCCGTATGTTTGAACAAGAAATCGAAACCCAGAGGGGTGGGTGCGGAACAAGCGATCGTTATTATGAATTATTATTCCGCTATTGACTGTAACGGGACCGCGGGGATCCATTAAAATATGTATCCCTTATAAAACTCGGAAACCTCTGAAGTTTCCCTCGATATTAAAGGACAGGCAGATATCGTAACGCACGCACATATCATCTGGAAGAATACTTTTTAACCGGTATTCTGATGTACTTCAGAGGGCACGTAGCTCCCGTAGAGACCGTCGTCGGTCTTTCTGGGAGCCGTCGGTCCCGCATATCGTTTGCTAACAATCGTTAACCCTCGTCGGAGGTATTTCAGGCTGTGCAAAAACATCCGACAAACGAATTGGCCACTAACTCGTACCTCCGTGATTCCACACTGGGGCAGCGCGGAGGATTCGACTCTAGGCCTTCTACGGTCGCGCTAGACTCGTGAGAGTAGTCGGAGATAAAAAGCGGTGCGGCCAACGGCCATCTTGGAATTTGTTATATCGGAAATATTTGTGTACGTTGTATGTGAATGAAGCTGAACAAATGACTAAATGAATTAACGTTAATGATACGAAGTGCCCGACGGCCGCCCCGGTCGCCGCCGTCGGCGACGTGTCCACTCGGGACAGCTTCATGACAGGCTTGTTACGGTACCAATTTTTGTACGACGCGCTTTACGTCCACAGATCCGATAGAAATTAGAAATGACATGTAAGCGTACACGAATGACTAAAATATAGTAATTCGGAGAAGTTTCAATCTATTTTTATATTCATCTATTGGACTGAGACATATTCGGAAAGTGAAAAATACCTTGTGTATTTGACCGAGTAACACTGTATGTAATGTACTTACTAAATTTTAGTATAATCTTTACTTGAAGCCGTTTTCATATTTTCCCGAAGCGCACATCGAAATAGACGAAACCATAAATTTAGGGGTTCGTTTCGTGCACGTAACCCTTAACAATTACTAGTATAAAAAAATACAACACAAATTTTTTCCTCCCTACTGGTGGATTATTATTGAAGATAACAAAATGAAGAATTAGGAAACGTGAATACTCGTAGCTAAAATGAAATATATGTTATAAGAAAATAAAACGGTTTATCTAACTTCTACGGGGTCTACGGCCGGCATAATGTGAACGTTCTCGCGTAGAGGATCTACAAGATACGAGCTCGTAGCGCGCCGTAGACGGGCTACGTTTCGTTGCGCTGGTATTAATTTTTACGTCGTCTGGAGCGCCGAGCCCACGAATTATTCAACAGAGATGAATTGAATATTCTCGTGTTTGTTTCGATATAATTGAGTGAAAACTTGAGACTGCCGTTAGCTCCCGTCTCCAGTCGAGAACCTACATTCTATAAGGAGAAGTGTAATATCGTGATCCCTGTGCTACGCCACGCAGACTACAATATGTTTATTTGAGTTCGGGTATTTATTATGCGAGTGAGTAAATATTTACATAGGACAGTATTTCAAAATCAATACATATTTATCAACTAAGGCATGGCCTCCGTTTGTTGGCGGCGGTCGAGCGCCGAAGGGTGAACAAGAGTACTAACGAATACAATACATTTAGCGTACATATAACATGAACGACATTTTCCAAAGAAATTTTTGAGGTCAATAAAATGTTCGATTCTTTTACGATATGAATAGCTCGAGTAAAATATAAGTTCATATGGAAATTGAGTCAATTTTAACAGTACGGTGAGGCTTTCGTAGTCGAAACCTTCCCTGCGGGTCGCGCGGGGTCAACGCACCGTCGCTCGCTCACGAAATAACGCATTACCGTCGTGCACGCCGGAACGTTTCGGTAGACGCATCGGTAATCGTTCTCGATGTCGACATACGGTCGTGAATGTTCTGTGGCTCCGTACGATTGCGAGTCGGCCCGCACTCGGCGCGGCTCGAGCTCGGCCGCCGCCCGAGGCGACGCGCTCCGACGGTCGAACTGCGGCGTCCGTGACGACCGCGATGACAATATTCATGATCGATATGTCGTACGCGAAGTCTTCGATTACCTCGAATTCGGAGAATTTTTTTCGGAGATTATTTGGAGAATCCACTGAGCGGTCTGATTGAAGTCGCAATCGAAAGATTCGTTAACGGCCCCGCCGTTCCGACGACGTCGATCGGAGTCGCCGCTTCGTTCTACGCGTTGTACGTTCGTAAGTTTATTTCCTGCGGCCTGCGCCGCTCGGGACGGTGTTTGAACGATACATTGTGTAACTGAATTTGGTACCAGTTCCGGTCGACCGATAACGAATGCGATTTGGAATACGCGAGTGACTCGATCCATCGACCCGTCGATCCGGCGGTTCGCGATGGTGACCGCGGACCGCGGGTTCGATTCTCGAACGTGACGAAGCTCCGTGTTATCGATATTCGTCGTGTCCGAGTGTATCATTTGTATACGTAGAGAGCGACGCGCCTAGAAGAAGCGGGTGTGCGACGACGCGGCCCATAAGGGTAAAGCGTGCATTCGGTGCTGTCTGCCCGCCCCGCTAGTCTCGTGGCGATTTAGTGCTTGAATTGAATGAAAGTTTTTTTAAAATTACAATTTGGTAATTATTTGACATTCGATATAGCCGACGACGAACACGGTGAACAGATATTCGGCTGTCAAAGATGTTATTGTGACATATCGTAACTCGAACGCTACATTAAAACTTGTCGTTACAAAATAAATCTTATTGTCGAAATAAAGTTGCTCATTGTCAAATCAGTGTAAAAATATTGAACGCGTCGGCCGCCGGCGCCCGCGTGGAATAAATTGAACTACAGCGGGGCGCCGCCGTCCGCTCGACGGTGACTTCGAAGTTTGTCACAATGTAACACCGGCGAGTTATTTGGGGCAATTTACGTAAGTGCCCAATGAGTGACATGACACTGCATGCAACTAGGTACTAGAGGTTGAATTCTTGACAAAGTTTTTTATTTATTCTCAGTTATCAACAATACATACACATTACTATACGTGGGTAATGATCAACTGTAACTACCCGCTTGTGTCGAGGCATGTGGTGATTATTATATCAAT
>DWDX01001865.1:0-16927 GCA_018245675.1 Agara michaeli | reverse complement strand
CAAATCCGCTTTCCGCTGTCTGTCCCTATGTCCCTATGCTTAGATCTTTAAAACTACGCAACGGATTTTGATGCTGTTTTTTTAATAGATAGAGTGATTCAAGAGGAATCTTTATATGTATAATAACATCCATTAATTGGCAGAGAAATACTGTTATTTTTGAGGTTTCTAATGTGATGTCGTAAATAATTACATTTTTTAAGGCGGTCGCGAGACCAAGTCGCGGGCAAAAGCTAGTGTATATATATACCGTACGGAGCAATAATAGTTATGTTGTTGAAAAAATGTCAAGCTTCAATAACAAACACGATTCTTTTTTTTTGGTTATGATTATTGCTGTACTACACGCAAAAAAAATTTCAAGCTCTTTATAAAACCGTATCGAGCAAAATACTTATTTATAGATATCGGCTGTTATTGGAAAACGATATTCAAATATCCTGTTCAGAGCGGCACCTTCAATGCGATAGTAACAAACAACCACGAATCAACATGACTTATGCAAACATCTTTATAGGGAATATGTCATCTTTAAACAATAGCGCAATAGTTCTAAGAAAGTACAAGAATAGCTTTATCCGTAAACTTGTAGGTAAGCAAATAGGGCGCACTTACACCGACGCGGTTACAAATAGATACGACGCTTTGCGGGAACCACATTAGGGCTGCCACTCCACCGGGTTTTATCGGATTATACTGTAGATAAGAAAATAGAAGGTTGAAAATAAAACCGTCATTTTCATTCAATTTCCGCTTTATTTACACCTGTTTGTATTTTTTATTTTATCTGTATGCCTGCAATACATGTAACACCTCTTTTCCAATATGACCTCAATTATTTCGGTACTTATAGTTGGATATCAAACTAAACATATTTTGTGATCAAGTGTATACATAGAGTTTGTTAAATTCGTAATCTTAATTATTAGTCGTATTATTTGTTATTATTAGGGGTATTCAATTCAGAACTTTTACTGTTTTTCTGAAATAAATCACTCTTAAGTGATACGACCTTCCTTTGGTTACATGTGTTGTATCTGTGTTGTTATGTGGTAAATAATAATCACTTTTCTGTCTCTTGATATACATTTATATTAGTAAAGATTGAAACTATTTTATTGATGTAGCGCTTTCTAATTTAGTTATGTAATATGACGAAATGCGAGCTAAATCTTACACCAAATAAAGCATTGCATTATTTTAACCTAAACCTCAATAAAGGTAGTGCTTTTTACATATTTGATTCTTAGCCACGCGTACAGATAGACAATACCAAAAAAGATCTCATGGTATTCTGTACAATTTTATCCTCCCTATCATTTATTAAATGATATTGTAAGCATTGACTTGAAACATTTGGGCCAACCCTATCCTCGACCGCCGAGAACAGATTCGTCTCGTTGTTCTTATTACACAGCTATCTTCGAAGACACTGCTCTTAGCCCAGCTATCCTCCGATCTGATGTTCAATCTGGTTTAGTCGGTTAACCGGGACAGGTAGCTTCTGAACATGCCAACGGAATTCCCGAGCACCATGGAAGCTTGGAAATTCCAACAATAAGCGAACGCTCGCAATCCAGCCTTTTGTATTGCATAATATGGACCGCTTTTTCTCCTTTGTCTCATTTTTGGGTGTCATTAAGTTGTTTGCAGCCGTCGACATTTCAGCAGTCGCGGGAAAAGTTAATTATTAAAAGCTTCGTTGTTGGAAACAGCTAGTCTGAGTAATTATTCGTTTTGAGACTTATCTACCGCAAAGCTATAAATACTGGGAGCAACTTCTTGGCATAGAACGGTATTCTTGATATTTAAACGACTTTATGCAGGTTTTACATTTTTAAAATATTACGTCGACGAGATATAGGTTGTAATGCGTTGTGTGATCATAATAAAGCGCAACAATTTTATTTATAAACGCTGAAAAACAAACTTATACCTTCAACTATTAGGATTGTGTTATTAGGATAGGATATCATTAGAATCAATAACCAACAATAATAATGTTGTTAAACTAAATATCACCTTGCGCATACTCCACGGACATGCGTTACGGGCGCGGCGTAGAGAATCAGTCTCGGGTGATTTATACATTGTTGTATAGATATGAGTATACTTATGCCACAAATACGTCTGACGCAGCCTTTAATACTGTCCCATAGTTTCAGAGAAAGAGATTGGTATGAAATTTTCATTTTATAACATGGCGTACTGTTGGCGTAAGGTTTTCTACGCGTTGTTGAAAACGTTTATTTGTTATACATACATAATAAATAGAAAATAAATTTCTTGCTTCCAAAAGTGTCCGAGAATCCATTGCTATCGAACAAGATTTATAGGATTATTTAGAAGAAGACTGACATCAATTTAAAGCCGATTGAAATTAGTAAATGAGACTCGCTATTTGTGAGAATTATTCAAACTAATAAGAGTAGGCTTTGGAGTATTTTTTTTCCAATACAATATGAATACAAAAATAATGAATGAATGAATGAATATAAAGCCTCTATCGTATTTGATATAGGTCGTTAAAATAACTAAAACAATATGTACCGTTATGACTTGTATTTTGATATTAATGTACAAACGTAGGTAATAGGAAAATCCATATTCAAATTCTTTTACTTTACAAATGTAACCCAAGGATACAAAGGCTTAGTCTGCTTTGTAACTGTTTCATTTCCAAAGACAAAAATTTTCGCTTGAAGCGATCAAATAACCCTTTCATTTGTATCGAACTCTTATATTTACTACTCTATATTAGTTTTTCTTGACAACATTTATTCTATAATAATGAATCGTGAAATTCTTTAAAATGAATATCTAAGAACAGACTTCTTAATTTATGAAAATGTCTCTCGTCATTTTATGAGCGTAACTGTATTACAAAAAATAACGTTTATAAAATAAAATAGTCCTAAGTGTTCTTAGGAATGTCGTCATAAAAACTTATTGTTTTGACTGCGATGATAATAAAAAGAAACCTTATTCATAACAAATGATATTTTCTACAGTAGTCGCAATCAAGGTCGGGTTTAATTTTACATCGTAACAAAGTTTTCCGCAGTGACTGGTCTGATTATATAGCCGATTTGCCGATATAGGATTATGAGTCACTTTGTAGCTTCATTCATGCGATATACTTAGATAGACATGAACACACGTTAGCTATAAAACAAACAGAATAGTAGCAACATAGCGTGTTATATCTAACTTAATTTGATTCTGTGGAAGCAAATTAATGTGCATATTTTAGTATAAGCCCCTGTACGAATGTAATGTAATGATTATATCATTTTTCGTATATCTGGTAATTACAATGCGAACCTTGCCAGTTATTTCGGCAAGCGTTCTTATATTGTTTTTATTACGAGTACAAGAGAGTGAATGTCGAGATAATGACTAATAGAGACGAATGGTAGAGATAAACAAATTGCGCCGACCCCAAATCAGTTTGGGACAAGCCAGAGATATGACGATTAACATAATTTATTTATAGAGATTTAATAAGAGACACAAAGAGAAGCGCTGTATTAAATAGCCTAGAAGTTCATATTTCCATTTCCCACTTCGGAACTCTCGGGTTCGAATCCTTAAGAAACATCTGTAACTTTAACAAAATATGTATATTTTTAATGCCTTACAGTTCTTCATATTAATTTTTAAAGCATTTGTAGTTTTCAAAGCCGCACATGTCAAGCGTGATTCTCTATGGCCGTAATTAATAAAATTTTGACAATAATTGACGAAAATGCGAAGAAATATTAAACGGACTGCAATTTAAAAGGAAAACTAAATATATAAATGTAAAACATATCGTAACATGTTTCACTGAGTTCGTTCTAGTGACAATCGCATATAATATGTGTTTAAATTTAATAAATACAAGACATTTCCTGCCATTAAAATTTAGTGTTCAACTAAAATATGAGGAAGTGTTTATCTGCTACACTGTTTTTTGTACGTCATTCGATCAGCAGATCTCGACAATATGGCCTCGTTATTCATTTGTTTCATTAACAAACGACAATATTTTATTTTACATGTGTAATAATAATTTTTTTTTTGTTCCAGGTAAGGAAAACAACGTGTTAATATATTTAAATAACTCTTAACACAGCTGCTGTACCTAACTCAAATACAGGTAGGAGTTTGAAACGTAACCAATATATCAGGTAGGTAAGGGAAGAGTGCAATGCCGCATGCTGGCAATAGGAGCACGAACTGACTTTTTAAATTAACTGACAATTACACTCAAGTTGCTTATTTTATCTTTTTTTTTTGTAACTCGTTTATGTATGTATTGACCGGGATGTCGCTATCATCTCTATCTGTACTCGTGCGAGATAAAAAGTATCTCAAATAGAGTAGGCGTGTAGGTGTTTTTGTCGGCATAAAAATATTAAACCAGCCTCCCACCCCGCCTTCGCACGGATGCTTATAAGATTAAATAATGTTAGGGCAATCCATGCTTTTTACATTTTTATTATTTCTAAAATTATTATTTTCTGCTTTTTATTTTTTTCACTATTAATTTTTTATTAATATAAAATATCTCACTCAGTGATGACGGAGCCTTCTACTGGAGATTTTTTTTAAATCGGATGAGTAGTTTCGAAAATTAATCACCTTTCTATATACAAACTCAGTCATAAGCATTATACCTCTTTGTAACATCAGTATAGATATGAGTGGAACATTTGTTTTTTCTTCGTACCTTTTTTTTCTATTTGATGCCCATTTTAGTTAGCAAGTCACTTCACTTATCACAGCAACCCGTAGACTAGTGTATATCATATATAAATATAGCTGCGGAAGTATAAAAGCATTTCATTTAATAGAACAATTTTAACTACAAACATTTTACTTGAAATTGGTTTGTTATATTTCGTACGAAATATGTCGTCTAAATAAGTAATATTCCTTTGAAGTCTATTCAGTGAAAATGTGATTTCTTAACATCGGTCTCCGCTTCCGCTTGACCGCGTCTAATATAGTAATGGCCATTTCTCTATACAGGTACTTTCCAAATCTAACCTTTGACTATCATGAAAAATAGCAGAAATTTATTTTACTATTCGTTATATTATCATCACCACAGTCCATCTGTAGGTACTCGTATTAAAGTTAATCACATTAAACAGACTGAAACTCGTAAGTATAACACCAAGAGCAAGAAAGCTATATATCGGAAATAGGAAAAATTATTACTTTTATGATTAGGATTAGTATGTATTTTTTTACAATTGTAACCAATTTATCAATTGCACCAAATCTTTCATAACTAACAATCAAGGCGATGAATCCTACAACAACATGTAGATTTTCGTTTACTACTTTCATGCTTTTATACATAATTATAATTTTAATATTCGAGAGTGCTAGTTGACTGGCCCGTTGGTTTAGTTGTCCGCGGCAGTGACGGAGGTTGTGGATTCCATTCCCGTCCTGGAGATGTATCTGGAGGAGTAAGAAATGTGATGAGCATCGACTATTTATTCTATATCTGAAACTGAACGTTATATTGTACCTGTATAAAAATATGCATTTAGTAATTTTGGGATCTCATAGTCGCGTGTCAGGCGGTCCCAAGATATTATTATTAACAGTGCATGCAGCAATAAGACGCAGTTTACTAGATATCCCAAAAATAAAGCAAAGACAAGTACAGTCCTCCCTCGGGTGTTTGACCACTAGTTACCAGAAGGAACCCGTGCCGATTACATAGAAATGGTTGCAATTGCTCTATTCCGCATCATTTCACGGGCTATTTTTAGCCGTGTTGTACGATAACATAGCGTTCGGATAAAATGCTAGTTTTTTTCCTCTCGTTTTGTTCACAATGCGAACAACATCCGAGCATTCATTCAAAACCGTAGCCCACGTGAGCTGAAACTGTACTTTTGTACAATGCACTACGTATTTTGTGTCACATAAAGTATTAGAACTCTGTTTATGATGTTTTTTCTAAAAATCGGTCATTTGAAAATTTAAAGTTGGCTTTTGACGAAAATTACAAAACGCAACATTTTCCGCTCATAGTGGATATGTAGGTGTATATTAATATTGGAATAAAAATTGTCATACTTTGTTAATTATTAATTTTTTATATGGTTATATCATTCACGGGACACCTACTATGTCAGAGAGGAGTGAAAACAAATCAGGTGTATATGTTGCCTCTGCGGTAAATAAATAAGGGTGAAATTTGAGCAAATGACCTAATTGCTCAAAAGTAAAATAGTAAGTAATCAAGTTATATGTTTGCCTCTCAAAGTATTGCTTAAGATAAATGGTCAAATCCTCGAATGCACCCTAAAACTTTCAAATTCCGAGGTATTATGGAATGACAGTTTTAAATTACATATATCAAATGCTACTAATCACGAAACGATTCATTTGTAACCCATAGAACGTTGTTGAATACAACAGATCTCTCATCTCTTGGACATCGACAGAATACCTACTCACAGTGCTCTCTCAAGCAGGAAAAGACTCATAAATATACTCGTGATGAACCTAATCGCGTGATCTGCTATAAAGTTATATGGTCTTGATACCAAATACAATAAATAGGTGCACAGAACATTCTAATTATTCAGTTGGCGCAAAGCTATACCACATCAATTTCATGATTTATTTCATCGACGCTACGAATATAATTCCGTGAACGGCTATTAATTATTTTATCTACCAAGTGATTCACACTGCACTGTATCTGTTACTCGCCTAGTACTCGGTTTTATTTAGTAATGTGGCGCAATATGAAGAGATGAACAATTACTAGGAAACAAATTATCAATTCATGTTTGGCTAAACCCAAATACACCACTAATTATTGACAATTAATTTACGATTATTGTTGAAACTGAAGCGCAATTTGCGTAGCTTTGGATTTCATTATTTTGCAAGCGAATATATAACATTATTTCTGAATTGATTAGGTATTAATTAGAAGATAATTGAACAACGAAAAACATTACCGAGAATTTAACATTCCTAATAATGATGTAAACTATATAAATAAGCTAGTGGTTTTATGTACGTATAATATTTAACTAACTTGCAATATTTATTTTGTTTAATTACCAAAGAATGTTGGCTAAAGCCAAGTAGAAAAAAATTACACCTTTTTCAAACCCCAAGCGCCATTTTATCTTTCTTGAACAATAAAAATTCCGGAAGGACTGTTAATGGGTGCCTGTTTGTAACAAATCGCTTACAGCCAACCGCGACCAGGGTACAGTATTTACAGAAAAGGGTCTGTGGTACAACGTCACGTTAACGTTATTATCAACAAAATTCGTAGAGATAAAATTTAAGCTTTTTAAAACATTACATATGACTCTTCGCACGCCAATCAGAATAATATTGAAGGTCTATTATTGCAAGTAATACTTATTAGAGTTTTCTTGCTCCCTAATTTTTTATATGGCTTCCATCCCTAAATAAGCTTTAAGCTGCAACAATATAAACAGACGAATTGCCAAAACATACCACCAAAAAAAAATGTTCAATTTCACCTTCTGTACGCACCCTTCCTGGAATCGAACCCAGATTCCAGGTCCAACACGCCAAACGGTTAGTCTCAATTATATTCGTATTTTTCAAATGCCTTTGTTACTCGGACTGCGCCTTACACTTTAAAATTAAACTGTCCATCTAAAATTTGACGTTAAGTAGCTTTATTTACAGGACTCTGTTCTAGTTTGAAGGTTGATAGAAATTAAAAGGTTTCTAACGAGTTCGCAATGGTACGAGCTGTAAATTTGGTGCTATTAATACATATTATATTTCTTATCTTCTTGCAAATTTACAACAACATTCGCAAATGTTGTCCATTCAATAGTAACTCGATTATTGTCCGATTTATGTTAATGAAAAAGAAAATTG
This sequence comes from Agara michaeli, assembly GCA_018245675.1. Taxonomy (NCBI): domain Eukaryota; kingdom Metazoa; phylum Arthropoda; class Insecta; order Lepidoptera; family Hesperiidae; genus Agara; species Agara michaeli. The sequence continues at coordinate 9,037 of DWDX01001865.1, read as the reverse complement.
GTGCATCTAACCCTGACCTTTATACTCGCAGGTAGAACTTCGGTCTTGCAAAAAAGGTTTGTTGGCGGAATGTCACGTCGCGAGCAATACAAAGCTGAGCGGATTTCCGAACGCTCTGAAAGCTCTTCTCGCTCGGCTAAATTCATAAAGTGTAAAATGGTTTCAATTTAAAATTTTGCCTTTGCACGCTGTCGATGGGGACACAATGCGGGTTGGTAAAGGAGTTTAAATGCACGACATTCTATGCTTGCCCACTATCGATAACTACTATATCATTTGCTGTTTCTGAGAATTGATACCCTTGTTAATATACCTTTGTAGCGGATTTTAATCCAATGGATATTTTGCCCGTCTTATGATATTCGAATAGCAATTTACATCGGGTAAAGCGGTGCTATTAAAAATTTGGAATTAAAAGTTGTCAAAAGCTATGGAAAGCAATGATGCAGTACGCATTTGTCTTAAATATACGTACTTTTTTACTTTCTCTTAAACTACAATAGAATATGACGTAATATTGTTGGATCATCAAAGTGCATATAATACTTAGTTACATCTTTTTGCTTAAAATATGTAAAAATGCAGTAGTTGGCGGTAATAAAATAATCATTCTTTATTAACACTATCTTCAATATTATACTTTTACTGAATTTGATTGAATTAATTATCTTACAAATGATCTGGGGGGTCGCTCCTACTCTAGTATTAAGAAGGGTTCGGTTGTCGAACAAAGTGCCGACAGCATAATAAAGTGCGGACGGATTTCCGAACGCTCTCAATTAAAATTGGACGGAGCATAAGCAGTTCGATCGCCAACTTTGGACAAAATCTCTTTAACTTTTTGTATATACGAACGCAATTAAATTTTAAAGCTTGGATATAAATGCTGACATTCGTTAAGATATTTTTTAATTTGAACCGTCATTAATAAAAATCTATCCACAGTGTTGATGTAAATTGAAATATTATACTACAGACACTTTAAATGGGTAAAGTTAATGGAAAATCAAATAGGTAACTAACTGAAAATGAAGCGATAGTAAAATATAATGAACCTTTTGCCCCATTTCGTTTACGTCTTAACAAACATTGTGTTTAATTCCTGCGCAAACAACAAACAATCTTGAATCGATTAATTGAACGTAACATTGATAAATCATTAAAATATGTGTACATAAGTCTACTTATATTGTCAATATGTGCTGTACAGTAATGCTTTTATACATATTATTCGATAAAACGGCAATATGATAACACCTTTCACAAACCTCAAGCAAATCTTATCAATTCATGTGTTTAACTACAACTAGATGTGTTTATAAAGGAAGCCAGAGATACAGCACAAAAAACAAATTGAAGGTTATATTTAAAACACTTTAGATAGCGACGTAAAATAAACGACAAAGAAACACACCCAAGCCGCCCTAAGAGATATAGAGTCCACCAAAGTACAATTACGGTTAAAAGCTTTGTAAAATCGGAATGTTTTATGTTGGCCTTTTGTCACTTACGTAATCACATTCAAACAGATTAGTTGATTTAACGAACTTCGTTCGTTCGCGCCACGCTGTGCATCGCCAAATAGTTTCAAACTAAGCTTTTTCAAACTCCGACATAATATGTCAATACTTTACATTCTAATTGCAGTACTAAATTATTTACATAATAAATAGAGCAACTAAGCAACCTACGTTAAAGGACTGTAATCTAGCTCATGTAATTGATGCTAACTGCAATACGTGTGAAATTTCAAAACTAATTAATATATGTATGCTAGCGACGGAGTTAATTATCAATCGTACTTCACGCTACGTAATGTCTGATCACTTCCCTGAGCTCGGAGAAGCTGTTAGAGTTAAATATTAATATCATTATTACGCCAACGAAATAGGTAACTTGATTGTTTATATAGCTGTATAGAATCAAAAGTTACACGCGCAATCAAAGCGAATCGGTGAAATGTCGACGCCTAATCTAAAAATTCTTAAGATAGAGTCATCACAGTTTTTGTTCGTTCGGTAAACGCTTCGGCCATCAAAGTGAGGAACAATTTTGCACTAACGGTTCCCGCTAACTGTTAAACTGGTTCCTGCATTGCACAGAATTAAACCATTTGTACGTACGGAGATACCGACCGAGACTGAGTGCAGAACTTGTAACGCTTCCGTATTTACCAATTCGCCAACATTAGATTTGTGCGATAGCTTACAGTCAAATAGACTATGGAAGTTCTTCTTCTACGGTTATCATAAAACAATAAAATTCAATTAGTTACAAAGGTTAAAGTTGCAGTTTATTTATACAGAGTTTTAGTTATAGCTAGCAGTTTTATACAAGGATATCATAATTTTGAAGAGCTATCACGAGTATACACTTTATCACTGACTTTCTTCTTACTTAACTTTATTGTTGATAAATTGGAATTTTCACAGAAAGGCACATTTCATAATTAAAAACAGTACCACACTGCCATATAATACAACAACCACGTAAGTTTCCGGGTCACAGGCGAATCAATCAAACTCTGAAGTTCACCACGTGTTGGCTTGCTACATGACAGAGGTCGTAAATATCTACACACTCGTATCTCTATAGCTCAGTATTTCAGCTCTGAACGTAGATAGAGTGCGGTAGTAAAACATGATTAATAGATGTCAACCTTTAAACTGATTTGTAATATTATCTATAAGAATTTGATCACAATTTTCAATATTATTATTATTAAATAACGAGTATACATATTTAAAATGTGATAAACGAATGGATCGTGTAATTTAAACTTCACATTGAGCCATTTATGCAATCGTCATTGCCTCAGTTCCAACAATCGCGCCTTCCGACATGCCAACAATCAATAAGATGCAAGATAAAATGTAATGTAATACACAGAAGAAAACACAGTCTATTTTACCATAGCTGGCAGTATATTCCTAACTTTGCTGTTTATAATACTCATTTAGTATTATTTCATGAGGAAAACATAAATAAATAACATAAATAACTTCATCGACATTAACATAGAATGTGCGTAATATAAATTTATAAATCACATAATTGAAAATCCCGGTCTTGATGACAACATCGAGCTTCCTGTTCACTACTAGCTTGTCACCTATGTGTACAAGTATTTAAAAACGTAATGTTACCGTTTACTCAAGGGCGGAGAAAATAAATTCTAAAACACTCGCGTCAAAGCTTACTTTAGGCTCCAAATTCACACAATATACAAAAGGAAATAAATCATTATCATTAATTATTGTTACTATATTATCGTTGCCGATATCTTATCATTACTATTACTATTACTCTGCAGTAGCGTACAAATTATACATAATTAGTATATACAGTAATATTGGCGATACGCTTTATAACTTAAGCATGCTTGCGATGCGTTCGTGGATTTTAATTATAATAAGTGGCCCACGGACACGCAACCATCCTCACATGAAGAGTTTTCAGTACTTCTTTAATACAAGCAAGTAAGCACTAACATAAATCTGCAATTCAAATGGATTTGTTAAAAACTTCTATGAATTTAAAATGAACGTATTTGTATGTGTTAGTTAACGGTTAACTTGTAGAGTACCCCTATGGGCCCCTTCATGTTCCAAATAGTTGAGCGGCGCCAAAAGGATTCCATGAAATCCGCGCAAAACTTTCAGAAGTGTGAAAGTTCGGGCGCATTGACTCGTGCATAGGGCTTTACAGTTAAACGTGAAAACCTAGTTATTTCTATTCGAAATTCGATATGCTCGTACTCATACTTTTCATAGTAATCTAACTAACCGTATGCTTACCGAAAGTCAATTATTTTAGTAGAAAGCAAGCGTAAACTTTAAGCATTACAGGGCAAGGACTTCAATTCGTTTATTAAAGTGATTTAAAGTTAAATCTGTATTTATTGTAGTTTTACTTTCATTTCCTAAATTTGTACGCCGTAAAAGGCAAAATATGGCTTGGACTAATAATCTTGTAACATGGTTATATGTATGTACTCATATTTGTTCAAATAAACGTCTTTGTAAATTGAGTTATTATTTTAAGTATGGGTGACGAAAGACGAAATCTTTTCCTAATCTCGTAAAATTGTACTTTTGATGTAATTACAGAAGAACATTCAGATGGAATGCAAAACAGTACTAAACGGTAATTTCTTGCTTTAGTAGTAATTCCAACTTAAGACGTACCATACTTATGTCTCCATATAATTATCACGACACTTTAGTAGACTAACGCTGTGAGATAATGATGGGTAGTAAATTGAGTCTTAAATATCATTATATTTAAGGCGATTTGCATTAAGATTTGTGTAAACGATCTTGTGAATAGCTGTAATAGCTGTCAATAGAGCTGGGATTTATGTAACGATCATGCCACGCCTCATTCATCGATGCAAGGGTGTGAAGTAGACGTAATAACATAAGTGCTTATTAAGAAGGTGCTCTTATCCTGACAGCGCACAAATATGCGCTGAAATATGTTCGAAACTGTGTTAACGTATTGAAAATATTATTCAATAGATAAATTAACGACAATGTTTCAATGGTAACGCCTTGTTATCCGCCTACGCTGTACAAGACGCAACAGATGTATAGAAACTCTATTAAATACTATGATACTATCTAATGTGATAATGTGTAATTTATTTATTTATTTATACTTTACTTGCAACTGTGCTAGAATGTTGCTTCTGTAAAGCTTACGCCATTCGTAGTTATTCCAAACCTCTCCATAATGTCTTTCCCACTATCTTTTTCTATCTTGTGACGCACCCATTTGTTTTTTAAAAACCTTCTTAAAAGTAAATCAAAGATTTCTAGGCAAGTCATCTCCAAACTTCAAACAAATATTTCATCTGGAACTCGTATTTCATTTTTCAGCATCGAAAGTATTAGAAATATGTTTTACATACGACTTTTACTCGTATAAGTACCTACATAAGTTCTGACCACAAAAATGTTTTTCTTTTTCCAATAATGGGACCGAAATGTATTTTATATAGGAAACATTATCTGTTCAGCAAGGAATGTCAGTTATATTGGGTCAGACGGAGTGGTACGATAGATAAGCGCTGACCTTAACCGCAGTTAGTTATCAACTATCAACAACAAACACCCGATAGCGGGCGGCGCGCTGAGTGAAATCAAACTTTTACTATCTCATTGTATTGGGCGACAAGTGTCAGATGATAGGGAAGTGCTTGATTATGTTGTAAATGTTCATTGAAACTTTTATTGTGTACATGTTTCTATGTATTTTTTTACAGGATCTATTATTTCAAATGCGAACAGACCTATCTATAAAATATATGTACATACTTAAATTATATGTTTTGAGTTTATAGCTTGGTACTGTATAACATAGATTTAAAAGATAAGTACAATTATGATGTTCCCAATCATATGGAGCATAATTCCTTGAAGTAATAATAATAATATGCTATGATCACATAAATAAGTTCAGTCAATCAATTAATTGACATAACTTAATCAATAACCAATTAATTTATATCCTTAACGGCGGAGGAAGAGGCGTCGGTAATTTGTAACCTTCAATAACTGACCGGTCAATCAAGCATATGTACACTTATAAGATAAATATTCAAGTCAAGTCTTCGAAGTATCTAGTAGGACCACATTTTAGATTATTTGTTGGTTTGTTGGTTATTGATAACAAAAAAATTAATAAATTAAGCAAAGACGCCGCATGACAACGAATTATGTCAACAAAGTGACAGTTAATGTACCTATTTACTGACAATCGACAGCGCCTTGTAATATTTCAAAGGGCGCCCGTACCCGTTCACAACGACCTAAAAATCAACAAAATTCGTCTCTATAACAAAACTCTTTATCAAAGAAGGCGCTTTGTGGAAGACTGCCGTTATCTCGATGTAGCAGCCGCTCTATCGATATCTCTTTCCCCTTGAGGCGCAGTCGTGTTCGACAGCAAAGGATGGGTATATGTCGCCATGATCAATGGGCGAAACAAGGTGTAGTGACGTCGACAGGATGCTCGGGCGCAGCTGGTTGGAACTTTTGTGTTTTTTTTTTCGTTTTCTTTATAACAAACAAAAAGAAGATTGGTTTCGCGCGGTTTAGCTTGGAACGACCCGCGCCTGTTTCCGTAATGGGAACGGAAAATGTTAATGAAGCCCGCGTCTATACCCACACACAATTATGTGCTTGCATCGCTTCGGACCTATAATTTGTAGGAATTATGGTTTTGAACACTGATAATTAATTAGTTTAAAGACTGTTCGAAACATTTTTTACTTAGCAACAGTAGGTATACGTTAGTCGTTGTTTATGTATGTTTATAAAGCTAATCTTTCGGTAATTAAATTTTTGTAGACAAGTAATTACAGGATTCTTAATGTTACTGGACAGTCACATCATTTTGAATAAACAAAAAATATTTTGCATTTATATACATATGTAGGTATATTATAAGAGTACGAGGATAACGTTCCAACATAAAATTTGATACCAATTTACCTAGACGCTAAATAAATGATGGAGAATTTGCTTCAAATCGTAGTATCATCGTAGCGATGTCGGCAACAGGCTCGACAATCATTCCAGTTTAAAAGGCAATTAAAATCAATCAAGCGTTCCAACCCTAGCCGTGCAGTCTGCGGGACCTGTTAGATAATGAAAACATTAAGCTAGCATGTCGTATACTCGTAGCTTGAGGCGCTGAGGGACGTGTGCCATGGATCATTAATAAACGGGTGGCGATGTAAGGCTTGACTCATTACGATCAAATCAAATCAAATATAGAAAAATGTTAGATCGAACTAATTGGAGAGTGAAACCTATTTTCTTCCTACATCAAAAAAATATAGAATATGTTTTGACCGGATTTTTTTGCGGTACCAGAAAAAGGTACGAAAAGTTAAAATTACTATTTGATTTTAAAATATTGTATTTGTTACTTATTTTTGAAAAAAATTTTTTTTTTTTATAAATATTGCGAGAAAAATAGCTTTTTACAAAAAAAAATTTGAATGTTTATTGTAATTAGGCAAAGTGTAATAATAATATAAAAATTCAATAAAACACAATTTTAAAATAACAATGAACACAAATTTTATTTGTATTTGTAGATAAATAAAGTATCTATACAATATAAATTAACAATTAATTTCAGTAGGTGCCAGAAGTTTTTTAATGAAAACCTCGATGTCTTACTATTATATCTGTCTTATTATTGGCAGTTTTGTATTTGTTATCTAATACCTTAATAATAATTCAAGCCTAAGCTACCAGTACATATATACGTAACACTCGACAGTTTTTCTAAATAAATTTTTCAGCAAAGAAAAACTTTGTATGACTCCCCTTTGTTCATCTGCATCAAATGCAAAACAATACTATGTTTAGGGAACATGTATATTTAAATAAATGTTTCTAGACGCAAATCTTGGATGATACTTCAGAAATAAAAGAATCCGAATATAAACCATTATAGTCTTGTATATCAGACATCTCACGCAAATAGTAGTATAATATGCTGCTTTTACTAGCGATAGAGCTGAGCGCATAAAGCCTGTCGTATCTTAGCCAGGTTGTAAATCGGGACTAGACTAGCCGGCTTTAGCTGTCGACGGGTACCACTGGATCCTAGATCTATAACTGCTATACATTCAGTAAAGCAATACCAGGTGTAGCTGTGATAACACGCCAATATTAATAATAGTTTTCCACAGCACATTTTTTCAGTTAATTTGTGGCTTGTCCCAGAGCCATCGATGTATTTGAAATTAAGCATGGCGCCGGTTCTTATCTTGCCATGCCGCATATAACAACATCAAACTTCAAGGTAGATAGCAGACAGCAGCAGACCTGATGCACTTCTTCTAGATTCACCACTCTTTTGCATACGCGCCAGTTTTGAAGACTCTTGACTCAAGAAGTAAAGCTTTACAATCCCTTTACAATGATCTGATAAATGTCATATATTGAAATCGTAGTATGTCACAAAGTCTCAAGCTACATACCGTGTCGGAACTTATTGACCCGGTTCTCTGGACATTTTGTTGACTCTTCGACTTGGGAAGTGGCACCGAGCTATTTATTCCCTCGATAGGAACTACAAGCTTATTTGTTGTAGTTACTTCTTGCCTTCTTTTCTCTATCCCATTTCTCATAAGTGGTATGCAATAAAGAGTTATTGTATTGTATTGTTACTTTGCTGTAAAAGGAGATTTCTCATCTTGTGTTAGCACTTAGGACTATTCACTTCTTTCTTTGTTGCTTGTATTGAGTGAATATAATAAAATTCATTGATACAATCAAGCAGTAAGAGTAGGCTTTTCCCACATAAGCTTTCTACGTAGTGGTGGTTTTGGAATGGATAAACATTTCTTTTACACATAGTTCTCTCATTCGGTACACGATTATCATTTCCATATACACAATCGCAAGTTTACAAACAAGTCACGACAGCATTAACGAAATTATTTCTTAATTATGTAACTTGTCTTGCCTTTCTCGGCTGCGTATCTTTCATTCCTACATTTAACTTGGGTGTTCCTGGAACTGTAAATCGTGACATCGCGATCGATTTCAAAAAAAATAATTGGAATCGAAACATTTGTGCAATGTTTAGATTTAGGGGATTCAATAGCAGTTTATTAACAATTCTCTACACAGTCATGCGTATGAGTGGTTGATTTTAGGTAAAATTAATTTATGTTTTTATTTATATAATAATTAGCACTTAACATCGGCATGTATTTGTTTTGAAAGAAATAAAAGGTTTTTTATTCATTTATTATATCGAATATTTATTAATACCAAGAATTGAGCGTGAAATCCCGGAACCAAATATTGAATACCACATTATTTGTTGTGTTGTGTAAATTGTTTTTATAATGAAAATTAGGTACATTTACAACATTATAAGTAGCTCTTCGTTATGCGTCTCTATAATGGTAGCTAAATACAAAACAATAGCAATAGGCTCACCACCTATTCCATTGTGGGACTTAAACGTAACTGGTGGAATGTGGGGGTGTACTACACTCCTCTGC
>DWDX01001864.1:0-16928 GCA_018245675.1 Agara michaeli | reverse complement strand
CGTCATTCGCTTGCTTATAACGCGGTAGTCATCGACTATGTAAAGCTGTAGAGCCTGAGTTCAGAAAGAGTCCCATCGCGCCTGAATTATTACTACGCGTACATTTAAGCCGATCCCCGAAGACAGTTTTTTCGTGTTGTATCAGATTTCAATTGATACGCGCCGCGCCATGGCGGTTCCACGAATTCCTTTCCAAATATGAATGGGTCCTCGGCACACTATCACGCGTCTAAGCATTACATTGTACAGTTGCATTTTACAGCGTTAACGTTAGATAGCGAACTAGTGAAGACGTAGATATATTGTTATAATTACCGAGAATAATTTCTGAAGAGCTTGATTTAATGCTAATTTTTAATAGGTACCTACCTACATAAGTGTTTTGAATAATTGAAGAGCGACTTGCTTAGTTAAATAAACCAAATAATTAAATTGTGATCAATTGGAATTTAAAGGTTTAAGCATAAAGCGCTCTTACAAAAAGATTTTTCTAACAGTAGGTAGGTACTTGCAATGTTATAAATATAAACATTCATCATTTTGCCTATAATCAAACTACCTAAAAATTGTAAATATCAATTGCTTTCGTGATCAAACTTATTGAATACAATTTTAAATATAACCTGAAGCACTGTAAAAAATGCTATTACAATTCGATCAGTCGCGATACCGTGTAAGGACGGTGTCGGTAACCGAGCGTTTCATGTGTTTACCCGAAAATTATTCTATGAAATCTAAGCGATGTCCTCATCTCACCGGGACGGCGTTTTGAGCATGACTTCCCAGAAAAATAATCTCTAGTGTAGTACTACTCTTTTCAGATTTTCTAACGTGAAAATAATACACGACATGCAGCCTATATTACCGTAACAGACCCTTTCCATTGAAGTTTATCCTGGTTTGTTAGATTTATCACTAGAGCTTATCCAGATACGACCATTCAATTGTACTTATGTATCTATGTAAATATTTTTTCCACCTTATTTTCTATAAAGAGTAGGTAGTTACCTAACGACAATAATCAAAAATCAAAAGAACTTTTAAGCGAAGTTCAATGATAACGATGTGATCAGCTTCAATCGCATTATAATAGTGCCTGTTATAGTGACCTGAAATCTACTATCTAACAAAAGTACCCCGACAACAGCTACGACAGTTTTTTCCCTATCGGTGTACATCGCACCAAAGCCGACGGAAGTCCCGGATGTATATACTACTAGCAGTGCCCGCGACTTCGTCCGCGTTAGAATTTAAGTAAAATCTAAGAAGATTTATACGAACTTTTATCCCCTATTTTATCCCCTTAGGGGTGTCATTTATCAAAATCCTTTCTTAGGGGATGTATATGTCATAGTAGCTTTATGCATGCAAAGTCTCAGCCCAATTGGTTTGAAATTGACAAAGTTTCATACAAACTTCACCCTCCTATTTCACCCCCTTAGGGGTTGAATTTCATAAAATCCCGTCTTAGTGAGTACTTACGTCCTTAAAAGAACCCGCATATAAACAGAAACAAAAACAACAATTCAGCAACTGAAAATCCTACGCATCATCAACTGCGACTTCATTGTTCCCTCTCTTTAAATAAGATCTTTCATTCTCAAATAAACGTACATTTCAGTGACAAAAAGACTAACATTGTACACATAGCAAGAGTTAGACGAAAGCGATTGGGCGGACCGAGTCAATCTGCTCTAACAATAACCAACCGGACGGAACCATTGTCAGCCTGCGAAGGGTTTATCAAATCGAAAATACGAGTAACTCAACCTTACTTTCACTACAAAATCCAATATTACGTCCAAAATCCTTCGAATGCATTACATGTCGGGGCGAACTCATTAAGCTTGAATCCGATGTGTTCTTAGCACGCAATGTATTACAATAGTTATAAAGTCGCTGTAAATTTTTGTTTATGTTAAGCGTGGTAGTTATGTCAACGGACGGCTTGCCCTTTCATTTATTTTGCCCTCCAAATTATATTGTATTTATGTATACTCAAAGTTTACAAATTCTGTGCTTGTTTATTTTGCTTCAGAAGTTAATAAAGTTACATGGATTAAATTTACGGACATTGCTTTAATACTGACCAAATATATGAAATATTTTCGTATGGCCATGAAATATTAGAAATTGTTTAAAATACTGATCACCGTATTTTATAAGGGAAATGTAATAAATGTTGAGTATTCAAAACAATTTTACATAACGATGAAAGAAAACATCGTGAGAAACCTTGCACACCTTAAGTACTCCATAATGTTCCTTAAGATTTGTGAAATCTGCTAACCCGTACTTTGCCAGCTCAGTACACTATGACATTATGTCTTGAAAACTCTGATTACAAAAGACCGGTTTCTAACAGTGGAACAATAAAATGGGTGTACAAGAATGTACAGAAGTATTGCTTTTCGCAACCAACTCGCACAGATGTTTCTACGACTTTAACGTACTTATACTTACAAGTATAACTGTATAACAAACATTACTCCAACTAGAAAATCAGGAATCAATCGCACTGGCGTTGCCGAATCACCAAATCAGCTTATTCGTCTAATTGCAGCGAGGGGCGCGCGGCGCGATGTGCCCAATCAGGGGCTCCGACACGTGTCAGTTCGCACCCCTTTTTGCACGCATTCCTTTGATTTTCCACCAGACAAAGTTGTAAACGAGCAGCTCAAACTCCTCGTCCAAAATGATCACGCGATATTTCGTTGTTTTTGTTTCATCTATTAGCAAGATTTATGTTGAATTAAATAACGACTCGGACAAGCTTCACGGGTCACGTGAACGAAGCAGACGTAGACAATCTACTAGATGGACAGACATAAATGAACTGTATCAGACCTGCACATCTGTATGCCTGTCTCGAGTTAGCAAAACCTGGACACGGTATGTGGAGAGATTATTCCTTGGCAATCACGACCGTCAGAAACGAGTAGGTATGTAAAACAGAAGTATGTAAAAATATGTGATTCACGTGACGTAGTACGATAGTAGTACGGTGGTACAATACAAACGGGTGTAACTCGATTAATTTTACGAACAGTCCAAGTTCTTGCAGTCTTGTTACCTATTAAAACAAACAGTCTAATAATCTCATTAACAACTTATACTAACTGAACCAACTAACACTAGGTCATCTACATATTAAAACAATCCTGATCGGTTTTGGTTTCAGAACGCTATTATCGCAGCGGACACCATTGATTGCCTGCTGGTTTGCTACGTTGTTAACGTAGAGTAACATCAGTACATTGCTTTCGAAACCCGTGTATCTGGAATATACAAAGAAATGTTAAGGCCTGTACACCAGCCAATTAAAGATGTCAGATATGTTGCTTCGCATTTATGAGGTGCGTTTCCCGCCCGTCTGCGCTACACGAAGCCTCGTGGGAGCGCGCACCGACACTGCATGTGACGGATTAACATTATCATTTGACACTGCATTTATTTAACGACGAGCGCCATGTTTGTTTATTTTACGGTTGTTAATGCCGCTCGCATGCCGTTTCTGGGGCAACTCGGTGTATAAACTGTTTGAAAAGTATCGTGTCGACAAGACGTCGACAAAAAGAATCCCGGCACGGTTAAGACAGAATTATATATTATGTATTCTCTGATTATATGTATGGTTTTGTTATATGCTTTTCGAATGTATCTGATGATAGTGCGTATAAAGTAACTAAATAAAAAAGTTACTATACCAATATTGGTGTTAGTATTGTTTTAGATTATGTAGCAAAATGAACTGTTTTATTTTGTGAAAAATTTATTTTAGGGCACAATAATTTTAGGAAAATTTTGTATACATATTGTTCAACTCTGTGAGATGAATTTGTTTGTTTTCCGTTGATTAATTTCTCGGAAAGGGGCTCCAAGCATGAAACGTAAACAATCAAATAACTTTCTAATCGCAGAACATTTATCTTTAACATTTTTAAAACAATCCTACAAAACTTTACGGAGAGAAAATGACACGAATTCTGTTAATAATATTTATAAGGATTCATGAGCAATTTTGGAACCCATAGATTTCATAACGCTTAAGATCAGCTAACGGAGTTACCTAAAACATTATCAGTATTCAGTTTACAAAGGTTAATATTCATTTAGATTTAATTACTTTTGTATTATTAATTACTTAATAATTTATGTTTTCACTACGAGTTTTTTAACTTTTGACTAAAAAAAGAACGATGTAAAAATACCACCAGCACTATTATTAAATGTTGCACCAAAAAAAATGTTCGTTCTGTAAGACTCGTTAAACTTTAATAGAACAAGCTTTAGTTCCAGCACGAGAAATAAAATTACACGCCGAAATTCCTCCTGAGGCGTATTCGAAATTCAGCGATTTTTATTTAGTACACGTTTGAAATTTAATATCTACTATTTACTGCTGCCGTACTAAAACATTAAGAACTTTTTTGAAACATCTCTAACATGCACATGCCGTCATTATAACGTACGTGCCGAAAAACTTATTTTTTCTAATATAATAAAACGCATGAATGTTAAAGTTATAACATACAATATCACTTTATTTCATGTCTTCATTGAAATAAATGCGATAAAATGCTAGTACGTTGAAAACGGTATATTCTACAAAGTAAATTCCATGACAAATTTTGTTCACACCTGGAGTATAATTCACGTTGTGTGAACAGATGTAAAAAATTGCATAAAGTCCGAGCCATAAAGGCGGGTAGCGCGCAGTCAAATAAATTCTAGAAATTACTGTCTTAGCGTTTACTCGGCGTGCATGAATCATGAACATTACTTTTTAAATAAATCTAAGGAGAAGTAACGGTTTATGTTGCTTCATGCGTCTTGCAATAAAATGTTCTCAAATGCACGGATCGCTAAGGAAGAAAATGTGAAATTTCCATAAGGTGTTCAGCGGCAACCGGTGGTTAAAATGAAACACGTAGTTAAGTACAAATTACAATAATTTTATTGAAATATATCAGATGTGTAATACATTTTGTATCATATGTAATACTTTGCAATTATGAGGAAAAAATCGGTAGATAAAATTAATTCAATACATAAAGTACTTATGTACAATTATTTCGTACAATTGTACATAAAGTACTTATGTAATACACAATAATAATTTTAAATTAGGAAGATACATAAACTACATTTGAAAATAATCTTATTAGATATTGACCGAAAGATGTACCTATACAAAATTAGTGAAATTTGTTAATCGTGAAAAATTTAATACAAAAACAAAATATCATGTTAAAATTTTGGTTAAAATTTAGCTTTATAAAAAAATTAATAGAAGCTATTGTTCTCAGATTTATTACAGTATTCGTTATACCGTTTTAAAGATTAAAACATTGATTTCATCGCCAGCAGCCTGGATGATTAGAAGCTCTGCTGTCAGCAAACCAAAAATACTCGCAAGCCAAAAATTTAATTCCAACACTCGGGCTTAAGGAAAATTTGTCAAAAAATCTCTTAAATTCTAAAAGTACTCAGTTCCAGTTCATTGTTAATTAATTCAAACAAGTTGTAAGCTCCTTACTTACATTTCAGTACTCCATATTACGAGGCTTTTAAATTTAATTACCGTATCATAAATTAATAAGCTCGCAACTAAATTAACTACTTTATGAACAGACTTTCGGAGGCCTTAAAATCGAGCCCTGGAGTTAGCGACCAAAAGCGAAGAGCCGGATAAAGTTAGTCATTTAGAATTATTTGAACGGAATTGCGTTATTACATTTTGAGACTTTAATATTACTTCTAATACTGATATTTATTATGTATTTTATTTCACTAAACAACCGTTAAACGCATTATTAGACTAGACAATTTGGTTAAAACGCAACTATCTATACTTCTACTCACAGCAAGTATCATTCAAGACGAACAAAATAGTTTAATTTCGTACAATTGTTACCATAATTTTCCGTATGCCCTGGATATACTGATTCCGTATGTCCTGGAATGAAACTAGTGTTGTTTCCTCATCATCAACCCCACTTTTGGACCATCATGTGTCGTCCACGGCCTTGAATAGAAGTTTAAATCAAGTATAATTTGAAATAACTGCGTTATTTATATTTTGTTATGCATAACTACTTATATGTGTTATTTTTTATAGATTACCCGTATATAACATAACATACATGTAGAGAGTGGTGCAGGGAAAAAGACATTTTAATGAACAGTATAAGTAGATCAGGACACGCGACAATTACCATACTCGAATACGCAACAACATATTTTTGTGTCGTTACTTACATTGCAAAACATCGACTTACATATCAAACAACTGCTTTATAAGCAAATACACCAACAAAGACCATTTCACGTACAGCGTTCTTCTTCACACAAATGCTTCAGTACTTTAAATGTTTGTTATTGTTTGCTGTTGAAAAAAATTATGAACATAAACAACGAACACATTGGACATGTGAATGACTAACGAAAACCGGATACAACTGCCCCCAGCCGAACCGTCGAGTCATGTCAGGGGTGCTTATTCATTACACAGGCTTTATTGCGCGTGTCGCTAACAATGCGAAACTTGGGTGTCGACTTTGTGCAACCTTACGGGACTTACAAGTGAAGGGTAGTTGAAATAATTGCAGATCAAATATCAAATTTGAAACCGATCACCGCTATTCTCAATAGGGATAAAAGTACTATACGAAAAAGTATGAAATATGAAGGGTTTTTAATTAATATCCAATTCTATTAGCTGTACTATTAGCTACATCGCAAGAATAGATACACAGGGTCTTAGTTAAATAAACATAAATATTCGTGTAATGGAAACGAACGATGTACAACTATGCAATAACCAAACATGTCATTACATATCTATATATGTAGTTGTCTTTCTCTCAAACGTGATCGAAATTAGAAGTGAAAGCACTGCTTTCGGCTACACGCTATAATATGTCAGAGTGCTGTCGGTAGGTACACCATTATGAAAATGTAATCATTTTACAGACAGGACAAGGACAACAATACTCGGTGCTTTCTGCCTACCCCATTAGGGACCTGGCGTGACGGTATGTTGTTGTTGACAATAATCTTGTCAATATCAAGAATATTCATTAAGGTCGGCTATTTTTATTGTAAAATGATATATAATATATGATATTCAATTTTCAAACGTAAATATTACATAATTAACATTTGTACCCGCTGTAAAAGCGAAGGCGCTCAGTGACCGTTCAACATGAAACATCAAAGTGCACAGTACTAGGGCGCATGGGGTGAAAATGCAACGTTATGGAAATTTAATTATTTTACAACCGAGACAATAAAACACTGGATTTGGGGTGTAAATTCAAAATGTTTCTAATTTATTGCGCCCGCACTCGCCGTTTCATTCGGAAGGTCGTTCGTGCGGCAACATTTGAATTCCATATCTCCGTTCGTCTTTGATATTATATTCTCAGATATGACTCATTCTGAATTTAATTTTTACATCACAACGGATCGTTGGATAACTGTGAGTCAAACAATAATTATCTATTATTGCTTTACTTTTAAGTTAGTTCGTAAAACGCATAACATTGTGTATGGATTTATCCACTCTATGAAATCAATGTTTCTTTAATTCTAGTGGTAATCTTTTCTTTAATTCTAGTGGTAATCTTTTCTTTAATTCTAGTGGTAAGGTCAGACTAGTGGTAAGGTTTAATTTGAATGATTCTAGTGGTAAGGTCATATTTTTCACCTGGATAGGGATCTGCTTGGCAAACCTACTACAATTTAGGTTACGATATAAAAACCTGTAAAATTTTAACGCATACTATTAAACTTTTAATTGTCCGACATTACTTACCTAAATTTAAAAATGAAGCACTCCATTCCACAAAGTAAAAATGTCGCACAGAAGTAAAATCTCTAAAGACACGAGAAATTGATGAGTAAATAGGAAAGGCTTTGAACAGGATCTGCGAATACCAAAGTCCCCAAGGATTCCGGGAGTAATTAAATAAAACTCCGCCGCGCGGAAAAATAACGGCGCCGACATTTTCATATTCAAAGCCGTTCACCCCGAATACCTTAGTTATAATGTTTTAAGAGATTTAATTGTATCATGTTTATTTATGAAGGCTTGTTATTAATCGTATACTTAAAAAATCTCGTTAAATATGCAATGGATTTTAAACAGTATTTGTCAATGGTCATTTCACCAATGACTTTTGGACGTAGGCGATAGTGTTTTTTTTTTACACATCAGTATGCTGGACAGTATCAATGTTTGTAGAGCGTTCTAGCATATTTCAAAAGCGATTTTTTTCGTAGCATTGTCTCCGAAACTGTCGTTATGCAATTCACGAGTAGGTTAATACCATCACGAATTCACACGATTTGGTTAACTGATTTCTCCGCACAGACTCCGGCAGTCCGCATTCAAAGGACGCTCCTGCAAGTATCTACCTAAAGCGCGCCATCTCAAGCTAACGCGCTTATCTACGAACGGCCGTGAAGACTCCTTTTAGCCAGGTGAGAATCCATTATTACTGAGAACTGGAGCTTTCGATATAGAATGGGACTAGTAGCTACAATAGTGATCGTAATAATTATTATAGTGATAGGGATTATTGTACATGTTTATAAATAAATATATGCCACTTTATTATGAAATCTTTCTGGTTTGTTAGTGTTCGTAAAGTGGTTAATGAACACGACCACGCCACACGCCCACAATTGCAGGAGCGACCTGTGCCCAGCGGGACACGAGAAAGGGTTGCGGCCAGACACAACGATCGACTATTTGTGCGAAATAAATTAGGATATTACAATGTTAGCTTTCTTGTATGGTAACGCCAAAACTCACCTATTAACATTACATAAAATCCAGCGATACAACGCCATTACAGTCACCGGGGATCATTCAGTCACGATCGCGTGACATTAATCCGTATCGGAGATTAACTCATGATACGCGCCAGGTGAGATATTACGTCATTACCCCGGATGCTCGCCCATTTGTGAGTCTGGATTGGAAAAATGTATAAAACACAAGGAAAACGATAGATGACACTGTTTAGCATAAACTTTAGTATAAACCCTAAAATAGACATTTCTGTACTGAAATGCAAAACATCCAGAAAGATGGAGACATGGAATCCTGAAATACAAGCCCACAAACTTAGCTTAGGCTTTTGACACCTACACTATATAAAAGTACACAAATATTCCTGTTTGGAATGCACCTATGTACATATGTATGTGTGCTTATTCTGCCGATTGTATCAAATGAATGAAATGAAGTAAAGGGTTTTTAAATAAAAAGGACACGAATGTCGTGAAACAAATTGACGGCAATGCATTGTAACAAAGAGATTCGATCATACGCCTGTGTAAATCATATTGCTTTGAAGAATGACGTGAGAATAATATTTAATATCTTTAGATCCCTCGACACTGGTAGGTAAATCAGGTGAGCACATAGAATTTGCATTCTCAAATACCGAGCACAGAGTAATATATTCAAATAATATAAATGCAAATTGATACCCATCTCCCCTAGTGTTTGTTTAAGAAAACCCGTTCGTCAATTAAGAATTTAAAATACGCCACGGACTTCGCTAAGATGATCCTTCGAGCAGGGGACTATTTTATTAACAAGTTATCGCAAAATAACATTAATTGCATTCATTCGGTTATTCTTGCTGCACGTAAAATTATTCTTTTATTTAAGTAATAGGTAACTATTACCCCCGGATTCGTAGCTTGAGCAAATCTTTATACCAAAATATAAATCAATGAAAACAAAATCTTTAGTTGTTCAATATTTTAAATAGAGTTTGAGTACAAAGCGTACTCTACATGACCGATATAACTTGGTTCTATAGTTTTCAGATTTTTTATATACTTATATCACTATAAAGGAAGTCGACGTACCGTCACAAGCGGCCAGAGCCGACACTTTAAAAGATTGATCGTCTGTCGAGTTTCCCACGTGGTTTATAAATGCAGATGCGATCCGGTTTAATCTAGACCCGCGTACGGCTAGACGCACGTTACAATATTAATTATTCATCGGATCGAGCGAATAAACCAATTTCACGCTTCTTTGCCCCCGAATCATAGCCCGCCACTGCGGCTTATACAGGGTGCATTCGAATGGAAATACGGCATTTGTCTCACATAAGTATGTCGGTCGGTGGTTATTGTACTGTTTTAATTTATGAATATTGAACTAATGTGTGCAGAGAAAATATTTCATTAACCTCCGTTAAGTGTTATTAATGCTTTTACGTGATTGAAAGAAGTCGGAAGCACACAGTATCATTATGATGTCAATACAGGTCTAGTTTTAATTATTGTTCGTGAAATATTTTTTACGGGATGATGGTATAATACTAATAATAATATTTTTTTATAATTAAAGAATTAGAATGCTTGGACTGTTAATATTAGTGTAAGATAGAGACCATTAGTATAATAAACAGATAAAAAAATAAAAATCGATTAAAATAAAGTGTTTGAAAAGACCATTTACATACATTAAACGCTTAAACTACTTTTACACGACTTTTCGTACTTATAATATTGTGATTCTATTATAACATTCGTTAATAAATAATGTGCGCCAAAAAAGCACACGCTGTATAGTCATAACTAAACGCGCCCGTAAGCCAAACCGCGCGATCAAATTTGCCGCGTCAGCGCGCGCGCACGCTACATACGCTTAACATCAGCCTGTGTAATTGTCACATAGTAATTCCTATATGAACTGCTCGTTATGCAGGCTGGAATTGAGCTGTACAAAAGCCACAACGAAAAATTTTCTGAAACTATTCGAAATATATTAGAAAAGGAAATAGAATAAAAAAGATCTAGAGACAACAAAGTTAAAAGTATACGCCTTTTCTTGACAAATATTATGTACATTTCTTGGGGTGGCTACTTAAGATCCCCGCGGAATCTTATTGTAACACGTATAAAGTATATCAGAACTAAAGAACCTGAAAAAAAAACACTGGTGCAAACAGAATCTGTGTTAGATTATTGTTTTAACAGCAGGCTATTTTCGTTTACATCGTCGCGGGGAAAAATCACTTTTCCGACGCGAGCGTCCAGGGTAATGACGTAATATCTCACCTGGAGCGTATCACGAGTTAATCTCCGATACGGATTAATGTTACGCGATCGTGACTAATAGCCTCTCCGTTGCTTATTATAAGGCTTTACACAGCTTAAATGTAATAAATACTTTTGTTCTCACGATGTGTGTAAAAATCTTGAAGTAATTTGTACACACAGACAATGTTACCAATTAACGATCAATTAACGACAATTAACGATTTTACCAATTAATGGTATTGAAACTGATCGAAAATTTGTTGTTAAAATTTTGCAGTCATAGAGACCATAAGAACACTGTAAATGTATAGATAAATCGTCCAACAGAGAAAATTCTTATACATAGTATATAAACTAGAATGTAGCAAATATAAAACCAATGGCAACTGAACAGTAACAAAACAGTAACAAAATCTCTGCCAGCAAAGTTGAAGCAATCAAAGGCGAATTGAAGATCTCACAGCGTTCGGCGAATTTTAATGATTGTCGTAAAAAGCGGTTCGTTCGCGCTGAAGCAGAGGAAGGGTAGGTTCCTTGATTACTTTCAAGAAACGGCTGAAATGAAAAAGAAATTTCGTTGCAAAAAAAATACAACAGCCTTTTGTGTATAAATGTTACAGAACGAAAATCATCAAACACGTGGACTGCCTTCCACACGATTTGAAAATATCAGTTTTTTTTTTGTTTTATTTAAACCAACTCGCGGATGTCTCGAATATATAATACATTTCAGTATACAATATATTCTCGTCGTAAAATTTTGCTGTATCCGAACGTTATTATACCATACATATTTCAGGTAGAGCAAATATTTTAATGAGCTGGGACTACCCATTATCTAGTCGAATACAACCAAAAAGGCCATACAATAGTACCTAGTAATACTGTCTTGCGACACCGTCACACACGCCCACCTGGTCTCAAATTACAGAGTCTGTACTATGGGAACCAGACAGCTAAAAAGACTAGATGTATATATGAGTATAATGGTTATATATATTTTTTCAACAACGAAATATAACAAACAAATGCGCTCAACACACTAATATTTGTCCTGGATGAGAAAGTGCAGTCAGGTTCTGTAAGCGCTCTACCAAGAAGCCAGTCGGTGAGGAAATATATTTAAAATAAAACTTTGTAAATCCTAAAACTGAACGCTATGTTTCATAAACAAGAAATTAATAAGTCGAACAAGTACACGATAACCGTTAGAAAATATTATCTGATTGTTCCGATTGGTCCTTCGAGACTCCATTGTTTTTAATTAACTTTCTCATGGCTCATTGTTTCTTTAACTATGGAAACTTTCCGTTAACTGCCTGAGGGGTTGTACAAGCTTTGTATTTATAGTTATAGAAGCTTCGTTAAACTTCTTGCATTAAATGGAATTGTGTTTTGAACTCTACTATGCAAATTCAAGAAAAGGGAGGTTCAAAACGAACCATCCGCTGATATTCCCGATACGTTTCCTCGATATTGCTCATTCGTGGTAATGTTAAGACTTTCCAAAATTACTAAACAAATGAACTTATCAAAATTTCCTAAAAGGATTTTTTTTCATCTAAACACTTCGGTCAACATTGTCACAGAAAGTACCATTATTATTATAGAAGTTAAACAGCTGAAATTTTTTTGGTTAATAATGTATGAGTTGGAAATTCAATTTCTGCGTGAGCAATCCCGCGCGCTAAAATTAGACGATAATAAAAATATTTGTGAGTAAGTTGCTTACTCGTCTTTTAACCTACACATATTGTGCCAACAAAGAATAAATGAAAACCGAAACACGAATTTTCATTAATCGCTGCTGAAGTGACACGGATAAATCACACTCAAATTAAAAAATGAAACCGCAGCGTTAGAGGTACCCGAGTTGCGTAAATTGCTGTTGAATCCGATTTAACACAAACCTCACGACGCGCGCGTGTCAGTAATAACTTATTCACCGCTTCACTATATTTTAACAGGGATCTTGCAAAACTTTCGCTATTCACGATCTCTCTTGACATTATAATCTTGGGGCTGACATGCCGTATTAAGAAAAGGATATTGAAAAAAAAAACGATTCTATTGGAGTCGACAATAAACCTAAATACCCGCCGATGGTTAAACCGTAAGCGGCTGAGGTGACAATATTATTCGAAGAAAATTGGGGATCCGACGCATTTATTAAAGCGAAAACCGGCAACAAAGGGATGATATTGAATTGTAAGGAAAAGTCACCGAGATCGCTCAATACGAACGTTTGGACGTGGCATTTTTATTTCAAACAATTTCTAAGTGACATTTTTTTGTGCTAACCATTATTTATAATTGAATTGTACCATCCACGTCATCATATATTACAGTTATATTACAGTTACAGGAGGGATCGCTAAAATCTATATCATTAACATCAATATGAGTTAATAGTTATTAGTTTTTAAAATTAAACGAATGTCGAACTTTAGTTTTCAGGATACGTAACAATATGTAAACAAATATACGAGGAAGAGTGAAAAGATATTTTTGATATTTCAAAAAGTTAAAAAATTATTTTAAGAATATCCTTTTCATACAGTGTGGTGCGGGCTGTGCAGTCAATATTTCAAAATGATTACATTCTCAGCACCAGTCCGGTCACTGGCGCTACTAAAAATGATAGATAATTGAGTAAATTGGTTTCCCCGCTAGTTATATTGATAAAAAATAGAATTTAAGACCCTAATACTACAGACTGAATACAGCGTTTAAGTTATAATCCAAGAAGACTGTAAGTTCCGAAAAATTCAATTGATGAAACAAATCCAATAAGAAAAAAAAGACAAGTCAAATATTGATTAGCTATCAATTTTAGAATCACATTCCCTTTAATTTTTTGTCATTTTAAAATCATTTTTTTAATTTTTGTGTTCATTCCATTGAATACCGCATCAATCATTCATCATTTCGTAACTGTACGTCGAAGATCACACTACGTTCCGAGGTCGGGCGGTAGGTGACACGCACAAAGAACCTCCGAGTTCTTTCATTGTAGATTAAATTCTTTGCTTCCCGCACACCTACTGTAAAACTTGCTGTCCAGGGAGAGCAAAGCTGTATATAACTAATTAAACAATAAGGCGCATTCAAAATCCAAGATACAGGATACGTTGTACGAAAATAACACATTACCGCGAAACAGCATTTAACGTAATTCAATTAAAAATTACACAGAAACCTTAACATTACATTTTTTTTATTACGATTCATTTTATACCAGATTCAATATATTCGTACAAGATACTTTTCACTCAAGGAATATCCCAATTCCCGTAGAAAAGTAAAAAAACTATAAATGACATTTCGGGTTAATATTATTGTTATTACAAGAGTCTCCGAAACGGGCGTGAATGCATGAATGGAGTAAATAACGTAGACGAAGCACGTCAGGTTTGTAAAGACAGAGATATATGGCACTCGATGCTTTCAGTCTACCCCGTTAGCGACCTGACCTTATTTTATCTCAATGACACACGCTGAAGGACAGAGTCTGAAAGGAAGAAATGTTATTGTCTAATACCATTAAGAACTAGCTCTTGCCCGCGACTTCGTCCCGCGCCGGTCGCGGCAATTCCCTTTGGAGGTAGAAATTCGTAAAAATCGAAAAAAATATATAGCCTATGTCACTCGTGGATAATATAGCTTTCGAATGGTGAAAGAATTTTTAAAATCGGTCCAGTAGTTTTTGAGCTAATTCATTACAAACAAACATACAAACAAAGCTTTCCTCTTTATAATATTAGTGTAGATGTGTCATTTCCGTATAAACGACAAAAAGTCACATTATATGTATTTCTGTCGGTCGCTACCACTGGAGTGCCGGCTTCACTAATATCCGATCTGCCAGCTTAATCTCGCTGGCCGCGGATTTAATACATATTTCATTGGAATATTTCACGAAGTATTACTTCCTTTCGTGCCCGTTGTTTGTTAAACACCAGTTTATTACCGCTCGCTGGCGAGGAATGAAAGGTTTCTTTCTTATAAATATTGCGCGCTAATGCTATTCATTGAGACTTTTTGTGAACCTTTTTCCATTTTCATTCCTTTTCTTTTGCCCTGAGCATTAACATAGAGTTCAGACATAATGAATTCGTCACGGAAATTATTTGTTGTTTATAATTGTTTATAATTTTTCATGTTAATGTCCTAATTTTGAACCGAATACAGTTTGTGCATTTGCGATTCAAAACTAACCTCAAAACCTACAGTTTCAGACTTAAAGGCCTTGTCAAGCACATTCACAGTAATCTATGAGTAATACATATATGTAAATATGTACAGTAAATACGTATGTACATCTATATGTACATACGTATTTACTGTACTTCATGCTACGGTTCATGCTATCATGAACCGTAGCATGAATGAGATCATGGCGGTTGCAGATTTTTTTAGTTAGTCCATAAAGTTGAATAACTTCTGTCGTGTCTGGCTGATCACTACTGGCTACTGTCAAATAGTCGCGAAGGCTCTTATCATTCGGAGGCCTTAGAAATGTTTTAAAAACACCAAAAATTCGAATGAACTACTACCACGTGCGCAAGAAGTGATCAAGTTTACATCATTTCATTTTGATATAAAGGAATTAAAGACACTTAAGATCTTTAATATTGCTCTTCGTCAACACAATCAAGAAACAATTCTGTTTAATCTCTTACCTTTGCATCTGTTTATCGTTCTCTCAAACTTGAACCAATAGCATCCATTAAGAGAATCACTTGCAAACTTGTATCAGGACGCTAACTCGATGGGGGGAGGGAGGGGAAGTCGTAAACACAATTGTTGCGACTTTAAATCAAACAGTTCGAGTCGTTAGCAACACGTGCGACGAGAGGTGTCGATGCACGGTCACATTGACGGATACGGTACGATAATTTTGTCTTTAAAAATATTTGCATTCCTGCACGTTCTTTTTTGTATAAGCAGTCGCGTTCAAAAGTACTCGTAAGTACTTGTCTAATTCGCTTTCATAGTAATCACAAAAATAAAGAACTGTAATCTCATCGACATCATCAATCCTTTTGGATGTCCTCTTTTAGATAACATTATGATGAGTTCTTAGTAACCCAGAATCCGTCATGATGTTTTTCTTCATAGTCGTAGCACGTGACATTTAACCATAAACGGATAAACAATAACACATATATGTTAGGTTAAGGGAGTGTAAAAAAGTTTTATTGATTGTTTCTTAACCTTTATTTCTAAGAACAAAAAACAAATTGTATGTTTGTTTCACCTTACGGCTTTTGTTATTTATTTGATAGTATAATAATACAGAATGATAGTACTTGTAATGATAATGCTGCCATTTTTAAAAAAAAAATTACAACATTATTGTCTGTAAAGTTATTAAATCGCCCGAACGTTCATTAAAAATATGTGTAAAAATACTTTTTTAGTCAGTGGAAACACGTAGGAAGAATAATGAAAGTACAAGCGAATGGACACCCCAGCGCTGTAATTACTAGGCGAGTTTGCTAAATTTATCTCCTCTGATTCATACTCTCCTGGTACTTTAAACTTTTAGAGACTCCGCAGCCTCAAGTTGCACGTGTTGGTATTTTCGCCGAATTTCTGTAATTTATAGAGGTTTTATAGAGTAATTAATGTAGTATGGTGTCTTAATCTGACTTCGGAAGGGGTTATCTTAATTTATCTTCCGCGTTTTATTATAATAGTGCATTTGAAAACAACGTTATTCGTAGTATATTTAATATTGATAAAATACTATTAGATATTGATAAAATACTATTATGGCAATAGGCTCACCACCTATTCCATTGTGGGACTTAAACGTAACTGGTGAAATGTGGGGGTATACTACACTC
>DWDX01001863.1:0-16930 GCA_018245675.1 Agara michaeli | reverse complement strand
TTCCATTGTGGGACTTAAACGTAACTGGTGAATTGTGAGGGTGTACTACACTCCTCTGCCTACCCCTTAGGGGATTAGAGGCGTGACGTTACGTAAATACAAGTACAAAACCTAAATACAGTACCTAAATAAATACAATACCTACTCTTAAACAAATTTAAAAAATAACACTAGCTATGTTGTTCCGTAAAAGTGATTGATTGTTGAACGACTGAATTGAATTATTGTACTGCAAAAGAAAAGAAGTGACGTACCTAATGATTATTAAATTTCCGTTGAAATCATTTTTCCCTGATAACGAAATCGAGCATCTATGTGTCATTGAACATCGTTTGATTTCTATTTTTAAATTCAAATTCAGTTTGTTACACGAGAAGGCGATAAAATTCATCACGTCAATTTGCGTGCGTCATCGTGAGAAAATGTACTTCGTCTGTAATTTTTATTTTCCCTTCTAACATATATTGATGTTTTCCTCTGGTATTACCGAACAAGCACGATTATATCACCTCTACCTAGTACCTACTTGGTTAATGCCACTCGTTGAAAAAATTTACTGTGATAGCAATATTGAGGGGGATTTGCCTCGATTGTGTTATGTTCATTATGTGACTTGCATTCGACTACAAGCTCTCCTAATGATAAGTGAGGTGTAGTGTAAAAAGTACCACGCATGTTTATATACTACCTATTCACAGTTGTAAATGTGTTGTGAAATATTATGTTATAAATATGATAGTCTTAGTCATCTATATACAATAGCGCTCCTAGACATGTCCGAACTCACACTTTAACACACTTTACCGCAGAACTGACAGTTTAATTAAGGACTTGTACTTCTTTGAACACCGCCACGATTCCGTGCGATTCGTCCGGTCATTAAACAAGGATACAGAGTATACAAGTTGCATTTTTTTTGTATCACAATGTAAGCTATGACACGAAGAATTTTTTTGACAATGGCTAATTAAAGTTTATTTAAGTATTTGTTAAATAACTTTTAAAGATAACTATTTATTCGCTCAAAATAAAAATAAAAACTATTTAAAAAACGTAAGTACAACACGCATTAATTAAAGAGTATATAAAAAACGCTTAAAACGTGAACGTTAAAAAGTGAATGACAATTTTCTTGATCTAAAAATGTAACCGTCTAAAATAATACATTGTCTTACGAATACAGTTCTAAAAAAAAGATGGCCAGTTACAAAGTTACATAAAATTTGCAGATTAACGTAAATAATTTATTTCATACAGAGACGCTGTACATTAATTGTTGTCTGCTAGTATGTAACCTGTAATTACCGGATTATTATAAATATTCAATTTCTTGAATGCTTTATTCATAAGGCGTCGTCATGGATCAGTCATTGAGATTTATATGGTTTGCCATTTATGCCTTGGAACATATTAGCCGAGCCCCCATAAGCAACACAATGCGAAGATTGCTTGTCGCTATATTATCACTACATAGTATATAACAAAGTCGCTTTCCGCTGTCTGTCCCTATGTCCCTATGTATACTGAGATCTTTAAAACTACGCAACGGATTTTGATGCGGTTTATTTAATGGATAGAGTGATTCAAGAGGAAGGTTAATATGTATAATAACATCCACTATATAGCAGAGAAATACTGTTATTTTTGATGTTTTGGATGTGCTGTCGTAAATAATTACATTTTTTGCGGCGAGGACAGAACGAAGTTGCGGGCAAAAGCTAGTTAGATATAATTATGGCGTACAGTCAAAGAAGCCCAGTAATACGGCAAATTGAACAAAGTCACTAGTAACTGGGATCTCCCGCTCAAAGCAAAGACAAAAGATAATTTATTGATTATCCTTTATATCTATATCGGTAATGCCTATCCACACTACAGGCTATTTTGCCGATCCAAATTTATCCGGCTCCAAAATTGTATACCATTGTAAACATTATATGTAAGTCTAATCAATAATTCAAATTTGAACTCATGCCAATTGGAAGTCAATAATCGCATTACAATTATTACCGTATCTATGAAATATAAGCATTTTTCTCGAGTTAAGTTTTCGAACGATACCACTCATATTTAACATGTGTTTGACTTCAAAATGTCATACATGTGTGACATTCAGGAAGTCACATTTGTGCGTATTTTAGTAGACCGATTCATAAAACTCGTCAAATAATACAATACAAAAATAATAAGGACGTTGCCCTACAAAAATAACCTTATAATTTAATTTACAAAATATAATTAACGTCAACAATTATTCTCAATTATACAATTACGAACAGTTATTTTAAAAACGAATCTCATTAGTAAATGTATAATTAAAGTAATCGTTGGACTCAACTTTTTCTAGTAAAGTTCTGAATAATCCAAGGTTGGTGGACTTTAATTCAATTGCACTACAGCTAGTTGCCTGATATAGATATCTACTCAATAATCTAGCAGCTACAAATGTTGCAGTTTTTCTTGGCTGTGTGACGTACTCAAATATTGCTCAATTGTACAGTATGTTACTAAAATGAAACGTACATAAAAATATTATCGACAGATTTTTTACAATTTAGTAAATGTGTTTAGAACATTATACCTAATTTTGAAATTACTAACAGTCCCATTCCTGCAGTCCCATTACTAACGAATACTCTCCAACTAATTCTTATTAACACCTATTAACTGAATTTATACTAACAGTCCCATCCCCATAGCCCTATTAGAGGTTCATCGCAGATGTTCATGGGCGGCAGCGGCCACTCGTGACTGCTGCCAGCTCGTTCACTACTCTCATAACATAAAAAAAAAAACTTAAAAACTCCGACTACAAAGAAAACTGGACAGTACCTAGATATTTTTTAATATCTAATCTTATAAAATGTATTATGCTCTCTAGAATTATTCCTTTACCATTTATCATCGTGTTTCTCAAAAAGTTTCCATAAGACAATCGTCTCGAGCAATGCGCAATGTCAATCCTTTATCAGTCAATGATTTTTATTGAGATGCCTTTGAGGAAATCAGATTGACCTAAGTATTTGTACATAACGTGTATGTATCTACATTGTTATCTATGTCTTTATAGTATTCGTGACGACAATTAACTAGCAATAATAACACTTTCAATGAATCTATTCAAAAGACAAATTTATTTATTGAACAAAAAATTCTATACCTACTGATGATCACTTTTCAATTATTCATGCTTATTTTGAACGTTGCAAATCCGAGTTCAACTGTCACATTATTACTGTCAATTAAGTGTCATCATGGCAAGCCGAGCATCCGCAGATCCGTAATATTTACGTATCGAGGCTCGCAAAATAGTACCGCTTCCGCTAGATCGGACCAACAATACCGTTGCGTCACAAGACATCGCTACACCGCATTACTATTCACGTCGTGGAAAGATTTAACGACCTTCTTATACATTCAAGGCGAACGTTGTTTAAAACTAATGCCGTCTGCCGAATGCTTCCAAGTATTTAGCCCGAGTCTATAATAGCCTCATAGATAATAAATGAGCTTCGAACTCAATCGCCGCTCAGAAGTTAATCTCCCGGTAATAGCTTGACTACTTATACTACTAATTGTCACTATTTAAATGAACCCCGATGAATGATTTTCATGCGAAGTCATTGTTTATGTACCTATTTCACTATCAAGTTTTTTTGAAATTTGCATGAACGAAACGATTACCTTACCGATACTGCGTATCAAATGTGCTTCTTCTAAGTATATTTTAGTGTATAGTATTTTATCGTAGAAAAGAAAATTTGCATGCATGAATTTAGTCAGTGCAATAAAATCATTTTCCTTCCTATTTCTAAACACGACGACGCTATGACCCGACTAGACTAGACCAGAACCAGTCCTAGTACTTGCATTACTCGCGACGCCACGCCTATACTGCGCTGAGCCGTAGCGATGCATCGATGTTCACAATCTAATAATCATATGTTTGTAATACCCATCGCAGATCAACCACAATATCCATAATAATTTAAAAACCTGCAAACGTATGTATTTCTTTTGTATTAACAGATGAATTGTTATAATGGAGAAATTTCGTGAAATCATCATTAAACAGATAAAAAAAAATTTTTTGTTGCTAATGTACACACAAACAAACGTACACGAACAAAGGAATACAAGGGCACTGCTTATTCCGTACAGGAATATCTTACAGCAGACCTGCTAGAGGAGGGTCGAGTAGATGTCATAATAGAGGTAGACGTTAGTTGTTATGTCTAGCTACCAAAACATCATCAACTATCACGTTGTTTCATTTTTATTCGTTTTGCACATTTGCGCTTTATTTTTGTCGTAATAAGTATCGGTTGACGTAATACCTCCGTCGCCACGGATGATCGGTCGTCTCATAAAACACTACACTACACTACATACATATTCATTCCCTGTAATGTACATATTACACGTATTCAAGAATTCATATTACAAGTTTGTAGGATCATCACTCCGTTATATCCTGTTTATAGGGTTCTTCCAGGAGACGTAATTACACTAAACATTTTACTACTATACTATAAGTGTTCCAACTCGTGTCAGTTCGTTTATTGTCCTACATACTGGTCCCGCAGTAAATTTTAACTTTGTAACACATACCGAACTAATAGTTAACATTATTTGTAGCGTTCAAGTATAATACTATCATAGTTTCATCACACGAGTCTAAATCAACTTATCTTTGTTGCAGGTTGCAATTAACAGAGTTACTGGGTGGCTGAACAAGGTCATAGGTATGTATGATTATACATATATCACTTAGAAAATATTATTAAACTCATAAAGAACATTTTATTTTTCACTATTTTTTAATATAAGTGTAGATAATTAATTAGTCATAATTTGATAACATATTTAAGCTCACGGTCAACGAAATTATTAAAATTTGAAAAGATGATCAGTTACAAGCGAACACTAACAGAAATATTGTTCATTTTTATAAATGAATTTATATTTCAAAGCACACTTACAATTTCGGTCATGTACCTAATAACGGTGTTATCATAATTTATGGATATTATCTCTAACGTTTCATACTACCATTTTACAATTACATACAATTTTACAATTAAAATTACAAATAAAATATACAGCTTAATTGTATTGAAATAAAAAGGTAATTTACAGATAATAGTATCTATTTTCCAACAACTACTTAAGTTAGGTTTATTTATTTTCGTCAACCTTCAATATAGCGTATTATACACTAATTGAACTATATATTATTAATTCTTCTATTTTCGTCTATCGGAAACGCGGACGAAAATAGCGTCCTCGGACAATACGATATAATATTTATAAATAGAATTCAAATTAAAGTTACGCAATAAACAAATATATTTAACTGTATATTCTATGAATACACATATGGATAAATTACGGATCTCACTAAAAAAATCTTTCAACTTATCTTTATATTCGCAAACTTTCAATAGTTCAGGTTACCTAATTTTAATTGTACAGGTTAAATATATAACAAAAAAAATCTTATAATACAATACATCATCATTGACTGCCTATTTAAAAAAAATATTTAAAAACAATCAACGAGAGATTATAATTTGGCGTAAATAATATGAAATTCTTGGCTTGCATGTTCTATAGTATTTCCACGAGATAAACGTATCTAATAAATGGAACGGAACGGTTTCTTAACATTCATTTGAAGAATTGATAACATTCCTTTGATCCTAAGAGCGTGTATTTGCGTGCTGTTATACCTACATATAAAAGCCGAATAATACAATTATCTGTACATTAGCCATTGAGCGTTAGGCAATATACAACCCTAGAATAAATATAAGCGAATTAAAAAGTGCCCATTTAATTGTATATTTACATTATACTGGTATTTGATTTCCATAATTGCACACATCGATTGTACATATTTACTACGTTTACTTGATTCGTATTAAAGTTTTGTTTCATTTGATACACAATTGCAGTTATAAGTTTAAATATATAATTTCAGTTTTGGTCTTTTAATATCAACAAACTTTATGTAGTTCTCGAATGAGTCGTTTAATTCTGTCGTAGCGTAGTTTCTTATTAAAACTCATTTTTGTTCATCATTTTAGATCTTCATCTATGAGGAATCGTATATTTTTGAAACTGTTATCTTCGTAGGGTTGGTTAGCACAAAATGTCTTTTTTATAATCAACGCTGACAGCCTAGTAGCAAAATCGGCAGTGAGATAATTAGAAAGCTAAGTGAAACGATGACGTAAACGCGAGTACAAGCAGGGCGAGGTATAGGATTATAATATTGGTTTGTAGCCGCTGCCCGCCACACGGGTTACAATTTATCATAATATGCATTTTTGCACGTACTTTTACCACCTCTATAGTCCATGCCGATTGTATGCAAAGCAAATCATTCAGCCATTAGTTGCGCTAATAAGGAATAAACTTGAAAGCGGCGACGTGATGCTCCGCAAAACATTTTTGTTTTTTTTTTTCATTTCAACAATAACGTTTTTTATACTTTTTGGCTATGCGACCCCAATTTACACTGAAATATGTAAAGGAGTTGTTTCCATTTCGTCACTATTAAGGAACATTCTTAACAAATCCTTCGTTCAGCTTTTATCTTAACGAGATAAAACGTTGATAACAGCATATACTTTGGAAGTGTCATCCTTTGAGTGATTCTTTTAAAATGTATGTACCTATATTGATCGTAATATATGTATATACATTTATATTTACGAACGAAATCAATGAGTTACTAAATAACAATTCGAAGACTAAGTGTAATTATTCTTTTTAATTGTTGCAACAAGAATGTTGCATACTGCAGTCGAATCACAACAATTCTCCAGTGCTTGGTCTGCCGAAAGAAATTTCATTGCGAATAAACAGATCTTTGTACAATACTATTTTATTTCGATATTATGTCTTATATAGATTTATATTATATAGTAATAATAAATAGTAGTAGTAATACAATCACGCTAGGTCCCTTACCGGGTAGGCAGAAAGCACCGAGTGCCAAATATCTCTGTTCTTACAAAACTGACGTGCTTCGTCTACATTCATCACTCTCTTCATGTATACACACCGGTTTCGGAGGTATTATATAAAGTTCTATTTTCACATATATAGTACGAGTGACTTATATAATATTCCTTTGTCATTAATGAAACGTTATTTCCGAGTAGACTCCTTCATTTGGCGTCATTCCCTCGTAACAAAATGGAATTAATATGCAGGGTATCGCTTTGCCGTTCGCTTTCGGTATCGTCTGCGGCGGCCGCTGTCTACGGAGTGACTTTTTTCATCGGCAACTATAAAAACTGTCCGGATATGCATCAAATAAGTAGCATTTACAGTTTTTGTTACGGAAATGGCTAAATAAAGGTCGTAAAAGTAGGACAATTAGGTACCTAATTAAATTAGAAGTCTGTTAATTGTCTGTTTATCTCTAGTTTATGAAGAATTTAGAACAACGCTACACTGAAACAGTCATGCAAGTGGGTTGCTTTTATAGAGGAAATACTATATAAATATATGTATTTTGTCAATTCCTGTTAGATGATAATTGTACTTAAGGAAATTGATATACATAACGAATTATAATATTAATTCTAAATACAATCGGTTTTGTGGATGCACTTGTATATTTACATACGTGTAACATAGAGTAACTCTAGGTATGCAGATTGATTCAAGTTTAATATTGGTTCGAGTCTACTGCTTCAAGAAGAACCAACGGAATGTTACTATTTCACAGATGTTCAATAAAATGTTAAGTATAATTGCAGTTCGTGTAGACCAGGCTTCGTGGACCGTATTACTTGTGTACTTTACGCATACCTCGCTCGCTCAAACTGAATGTAGGTAATCATAATTTACATATCTGTCCGCGTAACCGTCGCCCCATAATAGTAATAAGATAACATTAATTTGTTTCAACGAAAGATGGAACAAGAAACAAAGAAATCGCTTTCATACAACTTTAACTGTCATTTTTATCCAAATACAACGTAATCGAAAAGAGAGAAAAAAAACAAAGCCGTTCTTGTAAACAGCGCTTTATAGTATATATATATGTAACCCCGATATTCCAGTAAACGTAAAAGTTAGTATACTTTGCTCCTTTGCTGAAGTTTTTGCCCTGTAAACCTTGAATTTAACATAATGTAAGGAGGTACTTACTTGTATCAAGGTACGCATAGTTTCGCATCAGTATATACTTATATATATAGATAATAACATCGCACTATTATATGATATGATATGTGGAGCGCCAGGACCGGCTATCTAATCTTATCTCGTATTATTCGATGCTTTGCCGTCACACGTATTTGCTGATACTATTCATACATTTTGCTCATCACACGAGCTTGCTCGTTGCAATGTTTGATACAAAACTACTTTTTGTTATTCGAATCGAAACATCGTTTTAAAACAGGCGTCTGCTGTATATATAAATATCTGAGACCTAGGCGTGGCCAAATAAACGTAACATCTTTAAAGCTGTTTACTTTAAAATCGATATTTTCAATGATAGATCTCTGCATACTGTAAGAATGAAATCCTGCTTTATAGCAGAGTTCAATATGACATGTAAGCGTAGCGAGAGCCGGCGAAGTGAATTAGCCTGTATTCTACACACGTCGTCACAAACAACGCGCCATATTACCTTTTGTGTGCCAGTAATTATCTCAATACAAATATTCGTTCGCCCTTCGCGAAACGACAAACACGCGCCGGTCTGTCGACATCGCCGCGTGAGCAGTCTTGTGACCGATGCGACGAGAAAGTGCTACAACTTTCTATAATAAATCCAGTACAAAGACTCGCCTAATCGCAAGTACACGGTGTCTACGTTCTGATGAAACACTTCAAGGAAGCGTCGCCAACTAACTGTGACTCAACCAGATAACAATGACTAAACAAAAGATATCGACCATGTTCTGCATGGTAAAGTTCGTTTTTAACTTTTTGCCTATTCCATCTATAAGAACCACGATGTGTTAAAAGCGTTAGTGACGACGGCAGAATGTACGCTAACAATTATCACGTGAATAAAGATGGCGCGACTGTGTGTAAAGACCGTGTAAATTGTGAAATAGGTACCTGCCTACGAAAGGAAAATATGTCAATTATAAGGTCAACTGGTAGTTGCCAATAGATTATACCAACCTATTGAAAATCGATTATAGTCTGTAATATGTAGCTATACTTTAAATTCTTCTGATAGCAACATATCATTTGTTATGATGATATTAAATAGGAATTGTTATTTGCTCGGCTATGATATGCCTCGTGAAATCATGACCATTGACAGATATACTGTGCTCAGATACAATTTCACTGGAATAAAGCTTATTACTTTGTTTTAGCAGCAAATATGTTTTATCGTTTGTATGCCAGTAACATTAATAGAAATTTATAATAGAGAGGTCCATTCGTCAATTATGTAGGTATTAATCAAATCCAATGCCTACCAAGTCGTTTATGTTAAAAATTTAATTTTAAACAAAAGCTTTTAACAAACTACAATTTTATTGCACAGCCTTGTAACGATATATTCTGTACTTTTTAGAACTGATCGTGAAATAATGGTTTAGAAATATGTATGTACCCACACAAGAAAACATGCACGCGTAGTCTACTTACAGCGTCGTTATATACAGACTAGGAAATAGCCGGCATTGAAATTAGCGGTAAAAAACGTATTGAGAGCATTTGAATAAATATTTATATTACTTTGGTTCAATTGTTTTGAATTCAACTTTTTTGCTCAACGAACCGAAGATCAATATCCATTGTTAAACACTATTACACCATAGTCGGCAACACGTGATTCAAAGTGATTGTAACTGTTGTTAATTTGCAGTTTGTGTTTTTTTTAAAATTATAAATTAACGAGATGTTATTTTTATTTCATTTCAGAGTTCGCTACGATATGGGGGCGAGGTCCCGGGAGTTAGTACTGCTCCTGGCAGTATGCGCGCTTGCAATAAGCGAGTCAGTCAATAAGACTGCGAAGAAAGAAGGAAAAGACTCCGATAATTTCCTCTTCCAATATGAGGACTATGATTCTGCAGATAACCAAGAAGTGCTCTTCAGTGAAGACAAACCCTGCCCCAGGGATTGCATATGTACTGTATCTCAGGGATACAGAATAGCGAAGTGCAATCGCCTGGAATTGGGTACTCAGAAGTTCGGAGATGATATAACTGATCTCGTGATTGAGAACGCGGACCCCGAAGTGCCCATCCAACTCGATGACTTTATTTTCAAGAAATTAGGTCTTCACCAAATAGCAACAGTGAAAATTGTTAATAGCACCATCACATCAGTCGGAGCTAACGCATTTCATGGCCTTCATGAGCTCTACGCTGTTAATCTGTCCAACAATAAAGTAAAAACTCTTCACCCTGAAACCTTCGCGACCAACAAGAAGTTACTATTATTGACTCTTTCCAACAACCCTCTGAAATTCCCTGCCGCCGGTTCACAAGAATATTTCCTCAATGCGTCTTCGGTTCAGGAACTTGATGTCTCATATTGCAACATGCAGTACATCACTGCGAATACGTTCAAAAACATGCCAGGTTTGATGTACTTGAACGTGGCTGGTAACAACTTGTCTAAAATGGACGCTGATACTTTCAAAAAGTTACTAGATTTGGAAGAGCTCGATCTAAGCGACAACAATATTAAGTTGCTTCCTGATGATATTTTCTCTGAGAATACAGAGCTTGCTACTCTACATATCCAAAGGAATCCGGTCGATTCAGTATATGGATTACAAATCTCCGATCTACTAACATTGAATGCCGGACAAACTAATATCAAATTCATTGGACCATCAATGTTTAATGGTATGTCGTATATTGCGAACCTTAATTTAAGCGGTAATAGCATTGAAAAAATTCACAACCAGGCTTTCCACAAACTTGTAGAACTGAACTATTTAGACCTTTCGTACAACGATCTGGATTTCATTTCTGGCATTTTAATCAAGGAGAATATTGAATTGGATATATTCAAAATCTCAAACAATCCGCGTCTGAAGCATTTACCGATGGAAGGATTTAACTGTTCTGCAGAGCAATTTAACATCTATTTATTTGATGCTTCTAACTGTGGCCTCGAGGAAATTTACGATGACTCCTTGAAAACCTTCACTGCCCTTTCGCAAATAAATCTGTCAGGAAACAAAATAAAGTCGATTAGCAATCAGGTATTTTCGCGATCCCCCAAACTGGTTGATATAAATCTATCCTATAACATGTTATATACGTTAGAGCCCAAGATTTTTGAGAAGAACAAGGATCTCCTCAAATTGAACCTTCAAGGAAATCCGTTGAAGGTACTTTCTGCGGAAGTATTTATTCACACGCCTTTAATAACTTGGCTCGATCTGAGTCACACTGAACTTACTTCACTTTGGAAAGTAAATCATTCGACTGCACTCCTCGGTAACCTGAGCTTTTTGAATGTTTCTCATAACCGCATCACAGAGATTAAACAGTCTGAACTCGATAACTTGAATAAACTTCGCACACTTGATATAAGTAATAATTTGCTTGCATGCAGTAGAGATTTTGAGAATCTTATGAACTGGTTGACTGAGCGCAAAGTCTCGCCAAACGCTAACTCAGCTAGCATAGCTAATTTAGCCAAGGATGCGAAAGAGGAAGACGGTACGTACAGTTGGGACTTCCTAGTGCGTAAAACTTGTGCCACTGATCTACCGCTCCCTCCCGTTCCGGTAGCACCTGTTTCCGACGAAGAAATCTGGGAGAGGATTGACCAGGATGAAGTTGGCAATTTCGACTTAAAGCGTACTCTAGATGATGGCAAAGTTGCCGATGACACTAAACTTACTGCTGACACCAACGACAAGCGTTTGAACGACGGCGTTGAAGCCGATGATGAAGCTGACGATGAAGACGAGGAAGGAGAAGATGAAGACGACGAGGATGATTCGGAGGAGTATGATGATGATCTGGACCTTAAGGTCAAGTTGATTGAAAAGTCTTCCTCAGTTAACCCTACCGTCGAGTCTAAAACTACTCCAGAAGTGCTACGAAAGGACAAAGTGTCGCTTGGTATAAAACTATTAGACAACGACAGTATTTATGATGACCTTGAGCCAGAAGTGTACGTACAGGCATATGTGAAAGACTCAGAACATGGCCATTACGACTATCTGTGGCCAATATTAATCGCTGTATTGGGAGTTCTGCTGCTGCTTATTGTCATTGCGAAGGTGGTGATGATGGTTTGCAATAGAAGGAACAGGCAGATAAGATACAACAGTGCCATTATAGCCGCCATGAGTCATCCAGGGCGCACAAAGAAGGATTGCGGTTTGGTGTACCAGCAGTTGTCTGAAGATCTGACGGGTCCTGCGACTCCCAAACTCAACCGCTATGCGCCCTTGCACAACGTCACCGTGAAAGCCTCCAACATGTCGTATGAGAGCAGCCCCTTCCACCACAACAATATCGTACCGGAAGCGGTGTGAGACACACGGTTAATGTTTTAATTTTACGCTAAACTACATTAAATTAACAACTGCGTTAACTCGTAAATAAGAGCAGTAAGTGATAAAATAAATGTAAGCGCTAGTCAATGCAACATTCATGTTATGTAATGAAATGTCCAAAATTAAATTGTGCCTTGAAGTATTTTCGAACAACGTGCGAAAACAATATTTAATTTGAATCTAGCGCTTTTTATTAATTACAAAGCAAGAATAGTAACAAATGGAAGTCAAATTACAACAAATTAATTTTAGATATAAATAATTATATATTATACAAATTAGTTGGTAGGTTTATTTTATGTACTTAAAATTATTAAAAATTAAACACTAAAACTAAAACATAGGGTTGTTTTATTAAATTTATTATGTTTTATACATATGTACAATAATCAACAAAAATGTTACATACACTAATCTATAACATTTAATAAATAGTCAAAGAATCTTCCAACAACTTTGACAAATCTTCTTCAGATTGTGGTAAAGGTGCGATACTCAACAATCGTTTCTGGAATAAAAGAAAAATATCATGAAAAACTTGAAAAAAAATTACAATTTATAGCTAGAATGAAAATAATTTGTAATCCTCTATCATAACATGAATGAAGTAATTATCACGATAAAAGCAGAATAGCCGTGCATTTACGGTCTGCTTTACTTGCAGTCATGCTATTTATTTTTATAATTAAATACCCATTTCAATTTAACCTGTAGTGAATATACATATAATTGTGTCAACTCTATAGAGGTTACAAGGCCTCGGTGCGATGCTGTGCAGTCGTTGCGGTTAGATTTACAAGCTGAAATTATAAGTTTGTATTAACGAGCAGCTCTGAAGCATCACTATTTCAGTACATAGTATAAAACAAAGTCGCTTTCCGCTGTCTGTCCCTATGTATGCTTAGATCTTTAAAACTATGCAATGGATTTATATGCGGTTTTTCTTAATAGATAGAGTGATTCAAGAGGAATGTTTATATGTATATTGACATGTGTATAATGATATATGCGCGGGACGAAGTCGCAGGCAAAAGCTAGTATTCTACTATAATGCCTTAGTGTTCACTGTGTACTAATACCTGAGGCAGTGCTCCTTGCACTAATTTGGAGATGTCATCACTGGTGTACCCGAGTGCTTTCAGCCCGTTTTCGACATTCATTGTGTCCATGTATTTTATTATGGTATCCGATAGAACTTTGCCCGCATCGGATTGTTTAACGCCACTGACGTCTGCGCCGAGGATACCGGCCGCTTCTAGGTGCTTGTCGGGGTCGCTGGCCGCCGTGAAACTGAACACAGCCGGCGCGGTGACGACTACCGCTAGCCCGTGAGGTACCATCGGCTCTTTTCTGAACGTACAAAGGAACGCAACGAGAAAACTTAACAATGACATATCAGATAGATTTTAGGTAGCTGGGAGGACACCGTTTCCAACAATGGAGGTGAAACAATAAAAATTATATGAAAATTATAGAGTGATGTGAATGTCGCTACGTTATGGGAAGTGAATGCATAGAAACCATCTAAATCGTTATTAATATTATTCGAAATTTGAACGAATTCGAATTCGAATGCGTTCGAAATTCGAATACAGCACATAACGAAACATTTTGACAACTCTAAAGCAAACATAGAAACCGTTCAAGATCAGTCTTCTTTTAATTTCGTACGTACCCATAATCCGCAGGCACGAAGTCCTTCACATTCCCAGCGATGGGGTAAGCGAGGCCGTGGCACAGATGAACGCCCGCGTTGCCGATGCCCACACCGGCCATGGTGGCGGCCAGATGCATGGAGGATCGAGCCTCCAAGTCACCAGGATTGTAAACTGAACGAGAGAAGTATTTGCGGAGAGCCTGCAATACAAGATAATATATAAATAAGTTTGCAGTTCAAAATGAGTCATGAGTTTGTGAGTCGACTAGGTCATCCATGCAAGAGCTAACTGCGACCGGCCAGTAGCTTATTTATTTATTTATTTATTTACTCTTTATTGTAACGTAGAACATTACAAAGGACGGACTTAATGCCAAATGGCATTCTCTGCCAGTCAACCCTTGGAGGATGGTGAAAGGTTGCGGTAGGCGCCACAATAAATTATTTTAATTACTATTGACTTATATAAACATACACAATAATACTACACATAAATATATAAATATATACATAGATACATACATACATACATACACACATAAATATACTACATACAAAAAATCGTAATTAATACATAAATGTGCTCTGCTGCATTGCTGCTGCTCTCTTCCCACTTTTCATTTACCTTAGTTTGCTAGTATCATTTTCGCGGACATTGAATATTGGAATGAGTCCAAAATTCTGCCCAATAATGATAGCAAGCTCCGTGGCCGTTCGAAATGCCACTCGTGTTTCGTACTTTGTTTATCTTTTGTGAAAAAAATCATAAACAATACCATATAAATTATTCATAACATAATATACGTACAGTGTTGGAAACCACACACGCAAACCACCGCACACGCTTTCAAAGCGATATTGGCATTTTGAATAGTTTTAAAAATAAATTTTTATTTTATATTTTATTTATTCTTTGTTGTAATAATTACATATAAAGGGCGGACTTAATGCCAAATTTCATCATCTTACAGTCAACCCTCATGCTGAAAGGTAGCGGTAGGCGCTACAACAAATTAAGGGAATCTAATGATTTTCGATTACTATAGATAACAATGTTCCCATGCCATAATCGTATCCTTTCTTATCAAATAGAAGACCCTATCGCAGGTTCATAAATTCGTTAACCGTTCGTCCTCACCCTTTAGTAATTTTATATAGAAATCAATGAACTGAGTAAACGAGTTTTCGAGATGAATATTTAGACCCTTACCTAAATTCCAGAACTCCCTTAAGTATTGCCTGTCTACCTTATTTTCGTCTCAAGGTAAAATTTGAAACTCAATTTCTGCTAAGCTTTTAGTTCAATCTGTACTTAAGTAATAAGGCTTCTTTACCTAGTATTACGTTTTCAACAACATTATGTTACTCGTTGCAGAAGAAAGCTCGGTTGTAGATTTGTATATCCATACTGAAAATTATAAATGCGGATGTGTGTCGGTTTGTTTGTCTCTCTTTCCCGTCAAAACGAAGCGGCGGATCGCTGTGATTTTTTGTACGGACATAGTTGAAGGGCTGGAGAATGATATAGGCTACTTTTTTGGTGGGAAAAATATCTTGTTTTTATGGTAAAACACGTTTTAATCAAGTAACCGCGATGGCGTAACGAGTGCAATATGACGTGCGAACAAAATAAATTCTTTCGACCACGCGGTCGAAGCTGCGGCTAACAGCTAAAACTTTAATACCTTTGCTTCCGGTTTTAATGCAATGAAATAAATTGTATGTATTATTGAATGCTAACCAATTGACATTCTGTTTAATACTAAAACAACTAAAAGTGTCAAGTGTCGTTGACAGTCTCATTGGAGTTCAGTCCAGACTTCCATGGGCGTCGAAGGCCACTTGTCACATAGTCAAAAGCCGCTTTAAAAATCAACTTACAAAATATTTTATCTTTACACTTTACAACTTTGGATATTTTTTCATAACAAAACACATACTGGATATACACTTGGATATTTTTTCATAACGAAACACATAAAAAACAAAACACATTTTTCATAACAAAACACAAACCATTTGGCATTAAGTCCGCCCTTTTTAATGTTCTAGGTTACAATAAAGAGTAAATAAATAAATAAAAAATAAATACTGACTTTTATCACTTGTTCGTCGTTCTTGAAGTTGTCGATTCACAGCACTGAAGCCATTTCGTTTGTTAACGCTAGAAATTAATGGGATTATTAATACAGAAGAGCTTTATAATTGCTATTGTCGCTTTACAACTGAACTTATATCGCGCGATGTTCACTCTTACGCGCTTCTAAATAAAGGTCACACGAGATGCCTTTATGTAACTTTGTTCATTATGCTAGTATGTAGGCGTATGAACTGATTCAAATTAACCTCTAATTGCTTTCCTAGAGGTCTATTACGGCGGTTTTCTATGGCTTAAAGCATTTCATAAGGCTTTGTGTAGGCACTTCTATTATGTACAAAACTAGGACATTCAACGGTAAGATTGTAATTAAGTGGAATATTGATACTATATTTAGATATTTAATTCTATAGCATAAACAACACCTTTAATAACTCCTGTAAAGTATAACTGAGTGGCCACTTCGTACAGTGGTTAGAGTAACTGATTGCTAACCCGCAACTCCTGGGTTCGAATCCCCGCTAGTACACACATTTGTACCATATATTGTGTATGTTTATCAACTGTCCAGTTAAATAAAATGCTCGTCTCATGGTAACTGGACAGTTGATAAACATACACAATATATGGTACAAATGTGTGTACTAGCGGGGAT
>DWDX01001862.1:0-16940 GCA_018245675.1 Agara michaeli | reverse complement strand
ATTCTAAATTAGAAAAATCCAGCAGTACCCGACCCGGGATTTGAACCCAGGACGTCCCGATCGGCAGTCGCGCTAGCGACCGCCCGACCAACGAGGCAGTCAATTGCGTTGTAAACAACTTTAATATGATCAAGTCCATTGAAAACAAATACAAGTGTTGTGTAAACAAATTTCGCTCGATTCCGTTTCGTAGTAAACGGGTTTTCCAATGATCCGCGGTAGTGTTTCGTGAACGATCGGAACACTCCTTGTACACGGCGAGCGGCGTTCTATAGTGTTTATGGTAATTTTGCGCAAATCCAACCGCCAGCGCCGCATCGACTTTATCAGTATATTATCACCGTTGTTGTCGTGATATCGGCTCGTCGCGTCTGTGGCTAGAGACCAACACTGCTAAACGGGGCGTAGTGGGTTCGGTTCCACCGAGGAGTAATATTTGTGTATTGAATACGTTTGTTTGTTTCGTGTCCGGGTGCAATAAATATATCTAATAGGTGTTTAATATTAGGTACGTCTGTCTGCATGTTTATCAGCTTAGTTTAGGTAATTGCTTGTTTTGGAATTGTGTAGCCGCGTGCGACATTGTCCCGATTATTATTATCATTACTATTTATAGAAGCCTTTGTAATTTAAAAATCATATAAATACACCATCACTATCCTCATGAAACGTCCATTTGAATTCTTATTTGCCTTAAGCTGTTGCCATAGCGACCCGAGTGACTGCATCGCGACCGATGCCACACAGAATCCGCCGTCACTAAATCGCAGAACAAAGCGAACAGTCTTGATCCTCGAATAATTTTGCTAACGAAGCGCATTATCTCGTGAAACAAAACGACTCGCTCGCCGACTCGCGCACACCGATATTTCAAACAAAGGTGAACAGCACCGCTACGAGTTTTTTGACAGTCTCCGGACTCTATCTGATAAGTGATAACGCGTCGTGGCCGGATACGATACGAACGAATACGTGAAGGAATTTAGACTTTAGAAGCATACAAACAAAACTCATTTTTGCGAGATCAGCTCCGCGCAGGTCACCGCCTTCCTCGTTACAATTCGTAAACACCTTGTGGACTCTAGTCGTTTTCGACTCGTGAATTAATTTCGCAGGCATCATCTGCGTCTCGTCGATTTCAAATTGGAAAGCTCCTAAGTTCAAAATGCTCTGTGAATCGATGAAAAATACGATACAATTACAGTCCTATTCTATCCGAACGTTTCCTAAGAAATATTTCGTATATAAATGTTACTAGAGAATGTTTTTATGCGGTTATCTCGTAAGTTGAGGATATTGAGTGACGTAGCGAGATCGCACCGGTAATGAAATCGCGCGAACGGAACTGTTGGACCGCACGACTTGAGATGCGCACGAGGTCGGCTTGTTAACACACGGTACAGTCGCATTCGAATGTTTTAAACTATCTAGTCGTAAAATAATGCACATTTTATATTTGAACTTGACAAATTTATGCATGTGAGGTCGTAGATCAAAACGATTTATGTTAAAAGAGGTTTTTTAAAACGAGCATTTACGTTGTATTTAGCGTAACTTCAATTTATTATCGTATTCGTCGCAACGAACCCTTTCAATTGATACCAATATCGTGGGGGTGAATTAAAAATGTTCGGTCCGCCATATTGAATTTAGCACGATGCGATGGAGCTCATCGTGCATTGTCATCCGAAACAAACGTGTTTGCAAAATTTCATCTCAGTCGGTTGCGGTTAACTGATTTAGAATTCAGTTGGAGGATTTGAATTTACAATGTTTCCTGTAAAAAATATCGTGAGGAAACCTGAATAATGTTCTCATACAATACGCAGTACATATCTTACATTATCATGCAATTTTTTTTCCTGAGTGGATATCGA
Source organism: Agara michaeli (assembly GCA_018245675.1). NCBI lineage: Eukaryota > Metazoa > Arthropoda > Insecta > Lepidoptera > Hesperiidae > Agara > Agara michaeli. The sequence goes on along the minus strand of DWDX01001862.1, from coordinate 15,063 downwards.
ACCCACAACCTTCGGCGGCTTCGGCGTAGCAGTCAGGGTCACCGACCAAGAAGCCAGTCGAAAAAACATTTGATCAATATGAGATGCTGCATGCAATAACCGGGTCAAGGCTATGCTTGCGACTTGTAACTTGGATATTCTTGACCGACTAACGGAAGGCCTCGGAACCTCGATACGAACGGTGGTCCAATGTCCGAAACAATGCTAAGGTCTTATTCAAAATTATTCAATTTATTTCATCAAGACACCATATTATTGGATACAACAGAATATTCTTTATATGCATACGTAAAGGTCTTGATTGACGAATGACAATTTCAGGGATTTAGGTGCGAACAAACAAAATCTTTAATTACATATTTCATGTAAATACTCGTTACTTTTTTTTAGTTCAAGCATAGATAATGAAATCTGTAATAAACAGCTGAAAGTAAATCATACTAGGAATAGTACATTAATATCAATGCTTACATGCCCAATGGGATCCTACTAATCCTTCGTCTAAGCGGTTGCTTGAACTCTTCTAAAGACTTGACTGACTGTACTTATATAACCTTGCGCGTATAGTATATCCTTCACCACTACTTAGAATCAGTATTGATTTCCAATAATCAAGTATGTGTTTTAAATTAGTCACTGAAATTTTAGGAACATACGATTTATCATCAACTATCAGGTAAACGTCAAAATTTCAGATAAATTAAATATCGTATTATACTTTCCTGTTTCTTTATAGTACATTAACGTAAGCTCAATATTTTCAATATAATAAGACCGTTCCCGCGGTCACGGCCGCGGTGTCGCCGGCGAGGCCCGACAATGTCTGGTCAGACTTGTAACCCAGAAACCTAGAATCGTTCACCGCACTAAACCAGTCGGACATGTGGTTCCATTTGATGCTGTCTACGATACTGCACACTGATTCGATTCGACTTTAGCTAAGTAGCATCTTATTGTACTTCATTTTCAGTGTGTAAAATTGTCTCCCGTGCTTTTTAGTCGTAGATGTCCCAGCTCAGTGGCGGTCCCACGTTACTGCTCTCTTGCTAAAAATAAAAAAATATTTAAAGAAGTTACCTAGAAATGTATGTACATAGTAAGTTAACGAACCGTCGTCTGACCATAGTAAATAAATTCCCTGCCTAGTATATTGTGTGGCTATGTTTCGGGAACATGGGGGAATGAATTTTGTAGTCGTGACCATTTTTTGCTTCTCCACACAATTAAAGGAGATTCGATTTCGGATCGGACGGTCGTATGGGCTCTCGCTATCAAACCGCGTACATAGATACGACACGCGCTGCCGGCATTGTTCTGGCCGTGCGCGAATGACAGCCGGATGCGATCTAATAGAGCGACAGTTCAATAGCCGAGCGCAACATATGATCGGCCGGGTCGACGACCGACGGTGACGACTGTGACGTCACGTTGTACCGTCATCTACCTGTCAAATAACTAAACTCACCACTGCCCATTTTTCTTCATCGTATCTCCACTTAGTGGTCTCTATTTTCCAGCTGTATTCTCAAATCTGTTGTACGAATCCTCATAGATTATCACGTAACAGGCCACTTTAAATTATATTCAATTAATCAAGGTATTGCCCTGGTGACTTTCACAGCTATCAAGTAATAGGTTGATCTTAAGTTTCGAAACAATATTAACTTTGTATAGTCACATAAACTCCAGTTTCAAAGACCGCCGACTCCACGAACGTTTTTGAACGTATTTTATCTCCGAAATCAAATGTATTTCGCCAAACAAAATAATCATAGAGTTCAACGCACGCGCGCGGTTTACCGATTTTACGCGGCTCACATTATTTCGCGTGCCATTGTATCTAAGATCGCAATATTCACGACATGAGCCTCATCCACTACGACATAAGAATCATATTTCATTAGCGAACGGGTATCATCACGAGCGCATCGTACCGTCATCTAATATCGAATATAAACTTTATGTATATAGCGATAACGTGTAAATTTCGTTTTATGTAAACAAAAACCTAGCAAGATACAGTTAAAATGATGCGACGATTACACGACGACGATAAGCGTGCTCTGCTTGAATTCATTACATTTTCAACTTTAATATCGACGGGGTAAGTTTATCTTTTCATTGACAATGTAAAATGAGATCTAGATTGTTTTAATGAATTTTTGGTTTTGTTGAAAAAGACCTGAACGTTTTTATCGCATAGTAACTGTGTTTTGTGATTCGAAGTAAGAATTTAGGACGATCGTTTAATTTTTTAAATTTCTCTGTTAATTTTAAATATTCTCTGTAATGACCTCGATTTTATTATATACACAGTTTAAATAGTTTCTGTTTCATACGTCATGCTAAGCCCAAACCCGTGGCCGGCGACTCACCGCTGAGCATGAGTCTCTTTCTCAAGTGCGAAAAGCTTAATGCGTATTTCAACAAGCCGGTGGAGATGCAGATGCGTGTTGATGGCCAGGCCGTCTGTTAGATGTTTTTAACTGCTCTTAGTTACTCCCATGAGGTTTTACGATTGTTGTCGACATAAATTGAAATAGCACGGCTATTATAATATGTATATGGTAAACAGAGCTCTTTTGTTTGGCGAATGTCATACAAATGACGTCGTCAATTGTTAGTGGCTAATTAATCTATGAAATGTCCGGTTCAAGGTCACCTTATCGGTATGATCGATGAGCCTGTTGGTTTCGTGTGCAGCATTTCGAAACACGTAGAAAAGAACTAATAAACAAAATTATGTATTTATGTATGTACACATTGTAATATCTCTAGACTGATGAAAGCAGGTATTAAAGAAGTTTAATAGAGCTGTAGCCGATAGATATCTTTTGTCTCTGTCTACCCCTGTCGGAAATAGGCGTGGCGATATGTACGAGTGTATGTAATTTCTGTACCGTTAAAAATGTCGCACCATAATAAATTGCAAAATTATACAAAAGCCTATCTTATCTCTCAAAGCGATGACTACCAGACAACCTTTAAGTGGACGACAAGAATAGAAGGACACGTTAGACTGAACCACTCGTGCGGTCGAAGTGTTCTGCTTCGTGCATAAGAAGCGTGTCTCCAACGTCCATTCCTCCCCGTAGTCATTGGACACAAGACCGATCTTAATACAAGCCAAGGACATGACTTGGTAGTAGTTACTGGCATTTTAACGGTTTGTTTTAAATAATAACTTAATAGTAAAGCGACAAAGCATATTTTACTTCAAAGTTGAGTTCGTTAAATTATATGCGGACTGCTATAACGATCAAAAAATTTAAAATCTAAAGATCGGCAATTTCCTTAACATTCCTTTTAAATAAACACAATATGCATATTATATCATTGACGACGTACAGATTGTGGAAGTAGGTTAAAAGGAACTTAAATCTAGAATTCAGAAGAAAAGTACAATAGTAAATACGAGTAGGCACTGACTAGGTAAGCGTGCTACATCCTTACCTGCAGCTCATGTACACTCAGGTTACACAGTAGTCAAAAGAGTCTATTTCGTAATAAATTCAGTATAATATACAGTGTTAATGGAATTAAAGTTAACTTGAAATTATGTTATAATAATATGGTATTTGTTACTTTAGGTTCAAAATCATGCACTCATCTCACCGGCCAAGGGCGCTTCAAAGATCTGATGACTGGACGGTTCTTTTGCAACAGCATAAAAGTACTTCGACGATCATGTCAGCACAAAATGTTCCACCATAATTTAGTTTATATTCCATTGCAAAAACAGCATGTTCATTATAATTTCTTATTTGTTATTTCTCCCCAATTTTTCATGTTGAGAAATGCTCTCTAGTAATTTTTTCACTAATTCAACTACTAGATCTTCTGCAGAAGTTGATCTTCTCTAGAAATCAATCTTCTTTGCTAGCTTATCTTCTTTAAAGTTTGGTCTTCTCGGTTGATTGATCTTTTATAGTCGTCGAGATGTTTTCTAATACTTGTAACATGTAAATGCAGTGACTGTTCCGATAGAGAAACAACTAAACGTGTCAATGTCGTAACCGAGTGTCAGTTTTTGCGACGCGGCTCTTGCGTTAGTGTTACTCTATTGTAGTGCTTCCCACCCACCGCGTTATTTAACCATCCCCCCTTGCTATAAAGCAGGTTACCCACTAGGCTGATTTCCGTCTAATCGTATCGTTCTATTTATTTATTTATTTACGCTTCATCGACTTAAAAAATGGTCGGGCTCCATTTTTTTATCTGTGGTAAGAAATGTAGCCATCCTGATGGGACCATAAATTAATTCAAAATTGTTAAAAGAATCTTTGCTACTGTTCCGAACTCGGGCGAAACATATGCATGGCGCTTGCTAAACCAATCATATCCATGGCTCCTTCTACCAAAAATACACATCCAACTACTAAAAGCGTGTCTGTATAAAGTTACAAAATTTAATTTAACCTTCGTCGCAGTACAAGTAAACGACACCGCTCAAATGTTAGCACCAGTAGACGAACCCATTTAGAGGAGTGTCAAAATTGATCGCGCAGTGAGCTCGTGCCCTTACACCGACGATAGAGCGTGCGTGGTGCGCGTCTTACGTCCGACCACGTAGTACGTTATCGTCGCTGGCACGAGGCTGTCGTGAAGTCAGTAGTCTGGGCCGTAGGAGGTCCGCTCGCTCAGTTGTTCGACCATCCGCTTTGATATAAACCGTTTATTGTTTGGACATCAGTATGTTACATTTAACTGTGATTCTTCTTTCTTCTTGACGGAAATTTTACTTACTACCACAATCTATCCCGCGAATGGAGATTATCTTGGAGATAAACATTATCTTACATCTACACCATATCGCAAATTTGTATTCCCATTACTTTCACCGCCTTTACATTGTATAATAAAGGTGTGGTGTTACTCGTAGTTTTGATAAGGTACTGGAAAAATTCATTGTTCTCTTCAAAAGAGTGATTTTTGTATGTGATTGATAAAATCAGTTAACTCACGTTCGGTATAACCTAGATGATCTACAGCTCAGTATGCCATCTTATATTACATATTGGAATCCTTGAAATTGATTTCATGCAAATTTTTCAAAAACTGTTTTTATTGTTGTGTCCCTTCTAAAAATTGCCAATAGTTTTAAATCGTCCATAATAATAGATACGTTATATCAAAGCGTACAAGTTTCTGTAAAACTGAACGTTTTCAAACTGTCATCTTTTGCAAGTGTTACTACAACATAGCTTTTTGTTTAGTCAGAAGTCTCAAGGAATTATCTGGCAGTGGTCATTTCCTGTGTTGTTCATGTTTTAACGTGAATTACTGAAATTAAGAACAGCCGGTGTGCAGTGTTGTGTTGGGACCGTCGACTGTCCGGAAACGTCCGTTTTTCTTAGAAGTTTGTTTGGTTCGTCGCAAGATGAACTGAGCAACTTCATTTTGTTAGTATATTTTTTATTATATATATTCATTATCTGTGTAACGTGGAGTATAGTATCGGAACTAGCGACACAATTTTAAAAAGTTAATGTCGAGGATTTTGAAAAAGATAGCAGGATCGATGAATTCAATACCAAAGGCACTCCTATAAACCATTTATCATAAATCACATGTGATGCTCTGATGAAATTTTGATCACTTGAATGTCTACAACTTTAGCATAGCACAGTACTGTGACAAATTATGGATAATTGGACTGATGGGTGGACAGAGTGACACATCAAATGTATAAAATGCACTATAATCGTAGCACTAATATTAGTATAAAAGCAAATTTTCTGGAAATGAAAAGAGTTTAAAAAAACAACCGCCGTATACTTTCAAAGTACGCTCCCCCAACACACATTAAAACTTGGAAAATCGTCATTGAAAGTGCAAACTGAAAGTTGTTGAAGAAATCGCTAAAACTCTTAGCGAACTAAGAAGAGATAAGGAGAAGGGGTGATAGCACCGGAAAAAGCCTCGGAGCGTTAGGCGGGTTTATAGCATCACAAAGAAAGTTTAGCGCCGGAGGTTATTAACACACGTAAAAATAAAACTTGTCTGCGGGCTCGCTTTGTTTATCTCACAACGCGAAAATAGCATTCCCACTGCGAATATAGCAAGCGCGCATAATCTCCGATACGTTGATCAATTTGTGAATAAAATTCAGATCCCAACTTCATGGACCGTCACGGAATATGTGCACCTTCCCAAGAGTCCCAAGAGTGCCCAAAGATAGTCAGTTGCCGCAAGACATCAGGCTATCAATCAGATTTGAAAGGCAAATTTTACTCAGATATTACTACAAAAGCAATGAATTACCGATATTACTAATTCAAATTAAGCAGACTGGTAACGAATGCCCAAAGGCCTAAATAGGAACACGGCTCATTCCAGCCTCAGCGTACTATACTGTTTTAATTTTGTAAGTTCTAAGAGTTTTTAACACTAGCGTTTAAGTATAAAATATATCATGCAATTAATAAAAGTTTGACTTCGGCTTTGAAAGCATGATAATATCCCAAAGATTTCAAAACTTCCGACGGGAGGTGTTGGCGTCGAGTTTATTTATTTACATCGACAAAGACAATGACCAGTACTCGTAAAACAAAGTGCTGCCCTAACACAATTTCTATTTATTACGCACGCGTAATCCCGAGTGGAGGAGTACAATTCATAGTTATTTTAAAAATGTCAATAATAACGCTAAAATTTGTTGAGGAATATGCTTGTTGTAATTGTTACTAGTTTAATTCGTCGAATTATTGAATCAATCCGTAATAAATAATAGGTAAATACATTAATTAGTTCCTCGAATAGTCCGCACCAGTACACAATCGGTTAGGATTAAAATAAAATTGTTTTACTATATGTATTTCCCCTCCGATTTAGTTCTGACGTCATTGAAAAGTTTTCGATTCGTTGTAGAAGATAACGATTAGACTAAGTGATACTAAGTTTTCATTCATTATAGACCTTTGGACGGTCTTTGGAGGACAGTAAAACCTTTGAAATATTACGATTCGTTCATCTCGAGTTGTCAGTACATTTGGAACTTACCACATAAATATGTAATCCTCTCTTTGTTTGACACAAATTCAATGATAAGGTGTTAGCTACAGAAGTATTAAAAGTCTTCGTGTTTGAAGGTATTGTACCTTTCATTATGAATTCATTGGTAATGGTAAACTATTTTCTATCTAGTCAAAAGCCTTCGTCAAAACAGAAATGATAGAATAGACACATAAAATCAGTGACGCTACCTACCAACTGTAACAGTTATGGTTTCTTTCGATCGATAGGTAATTATATAATTTCGAACTAACGAGTAACGCTATTACGTGTTTCATCATGCACCTGCTATGAAACTAACAACGGTTAAACCGTTACACAACAAGCGTATTACGATAAACATGGGGATTTTTTTATCCCAAGATGGATCACGCCTACGGAAAAAGCCTACTCAACCTTACCTCAAAGTTTCCTAGGATAAATTTTGTCTCGTTTGTCACCCGACCAAGGCAAACGGAATTAGTACGAGAAGATGGGAAATCTTTCTGAGATGATACTGCTATGATTATGATTTGGAACGAAAAGCGATTGAAATTTAAATATGCATACATACCACGAGATGAGATTGTAAAAATCATTATATGATATTTATTATACAAAATGAGATCCCTTGAAATGGTCTTTAGAATTAAAATTCGAATTGTAACTTCATTTTAATGTAACTTACAGAATTATTTTGTATATCTGTTTCAGATGCCCCGCGCCCGGGACGAAATGCAAGTAAACGTGGCGGGCCTAAGGAGAAATATTAAAAACCTCGCGCACAATTACTCTGATGCTCAGGTAAACACATGAATCTGTCTTTGTTGCTTTCGGTTCGTTTTTAGCTATTGTAGAATCTCCTTGTACATCTGGTATGTCCTTATCACCATCACGTGTTCCATGTAATATTATTGTGCAAGCGTTTAGACTGTATGAAAGGATAGAATTTGTAATAGTCGCAAGTGCTGTTCATAGTTTGATGCAAGCTAATTGTCATTCATGAGCTTATGGCAAAACTCTTTCAGCGAACGATAATCCATATACCGACTGCCGCCACCGTCATCGGCTACAAACGCACTTTACATTTACTCGTGTCGTTCTGTATTAAATGGCTTCAGTAATTAACATGAGATTAGGTGGCTTAATTTACTTAAACGTCGAAAGTGAATATCGTATTACTGTTTAATTTGTTGGGATTCCGTCGACGTTTCGAGCTCTATCGTAAGCACCGATTCCTCCGATGTCCTCGAGCGGCAATCGGCGATCCGGTGAAGCGAATTACAGGATCGCGTCCAATCGATTCCGACTGTTGACGCAAGGAAGCCTTAGCGATTCGAGGCTTAACTAATTAGCTCCCTTGGATGATAGGCTCGCCTGTCACCGCGACGACGATTTCAAGTTCACTGAATACTTCAATAACAAAGTTATCACAAACTTCACGAATGGTAATTTAGAAAAAACTTGTTTTAATTTTACTATGGAATTTTTGAGTGTCTTAAATCTCATCCAATTCTACTAGGCGTACATTCAAGCCTTCATTAATTATAATCAGGCATATGTTCCGAATTAAGACAGGCAGGGGAAGAGTCAGCCTTCCGTTCCGTTGCTTCTTTCAGTAGAACTGCCTAATATATTTATTACTGTAGTATCCGTATTCTATATAGATACCTACGTTTTTTACGGTTTAAGAATACAGTAGACATCTTTATTCTAATCTTCTTGATTAACAGTCATATCGAATATTGGATTATCTCTTTTCTCGTGGTTGGCGATCAGCTATTCCCGCGCCTAAAGTTATTTTTCGATTTTTCTGATTAGTCACCTTTCTGATAATTTGTGATCAATATCAATGCTCGGTTAATAGCTAACCGTCGTGTTTACCTACCTAGTAATCTCTATAAACGCACGTCACGTTTAATGTTATCCAAATGATTGTAATTTAAAACGATACAAATAAAACCTTCCCGTGGGATTCGTATTTTCGTATGGCCGTCGGCGTTGTGTTAAATATTTTTTCTCAGATTTCTAATATATTTTCCATACCATTTGACATTAATCTTCACTTCCCTGCACGAGCATTCTTGTAATCTTGACATTGGATTATTTTCCTCGTAAGGCTTCCGTGGCAATGTGACGAAAACCTTACCAACCTTACGCTATGCAAGTGAACAGAGGAAGGTATAACTGTCACGTCAACACGATTAATAACATCCGGAACGAAGATTTAATAGGCCATATCTTCCTTTCCTCGTGGTATTATATTTATATAACAGTAATAATTCTATTTTAACGCTTTCCCGGTCGACTAAAGAGTGATGGAACACATTGAAACTGAAACCCTCAACATGGCAATGTATCCTCTATTGCATATTAAAAGCTTCAGTGATCTCTCGATATCTGACGAGATCGTGGCTTCCCAGGTTAAAGTGCGCGAAGCAACATCAAACGACCCATGGGGCCCGTCCAGCACCCTCATGGCGGAGATCGCCGACCTGACCTACAACGTGATGGCGTTCACGGAGATCATGCAGATGATCTGGAAGCGGCTGAACGACCACGGCAAGAACTGGCGGCACGTTTACAAGGCTCTGGTGCTCATGGAATACCTCATAAAGACCGGTAGCGAAAAGGTAGTGGGACTTTAAAGTGTTCGTTCGATAGACGTACCGTAGATTGTCAGGTCAGACGGAGTAAAATGTATACCTAGGGATGATAACTGAAGACCGGTAGAAAAGTTGTCTGAAAACTAAATATCTAGTGGTCTACCATCGGTCTGTAAGTTAGGTGAAAACAATAATAGCCAATCGTCGAGAGAAGCAGACCTAGACTTTAATATTACAATTGTCGGCGGCGTCTTAAAAATAAACCGACCTCTGATCGGTCCGTTCAAGTTGCTAATGATTTGTTGTCTCTTTTCGTCAGGTTGCAATGCAATGTAAGGAGAACATATTTGCAATACACACGCTAAAGGACTTCCAGTACATGGAAGAAGGCAAGGATCAAGGTAAGGGCGCTTACATAACCACTATATAAAACGAGAATAAGTATGGAATTGTCCCCAGTTATGTGCTATTGAAAAATAGTACATAATAACATTCTAAACGAGTATTTTCTAACACGTTGGAAGTCGGCAACCAACGCTGTTATCTTTCGCATCGCCGCGCGCAACTGGCACAAGGCGAAACGATTAGCGAAAACTGTACACGTAACGAGACGTGCGCTCACGCCGCGCGTGTGTTCATTTGTGTCGCTGTGACATGGTGCATATTGTGACGGCCCGCGCCCCGCCCCGCGCCCGCGCCCCCGCCCCGCCGCAGGTGCGAGGGGAAAGCTGTGGACTCGATTATATATTACCTTCGCGAGTTTTGCATCTCGTCTGTATAATTAATTCATTTATTTAAACAGACTAAACGATGACTCGTACAAACATACGAGTACGTAAAGATTTTACAGAATGGTTTCAGAGTACATCGATCGCATATTCTCACATTTACGGTATAACTTCTTGACATATTAAAATTAACTGTTCTCAAGTAAATTGAAATGAACACAAATTAAATATGAGTAAATACAATTTATTCAAATCGTCGCAAAGCCATTTCAGTACACTTTACCATACATTGATGTATATCAAATTGTTACTTAAAACTGTCAATATTTAAATCGACTCGCACTTTATCGAGAGCACAGTGCATTAAAATGAGAAACCTTAAGGCTTCGTGACCTTCACGACCACCTTCAGGCGACTTTTAATTTCCTTACATTTAGTTCGGAGTGTTTCTTTCTTGTCAGTTAACTTCGTCTTGACAGTCCGTATAATCGTTGTAACATTTAAAATACTCATTATGAACTTGTACTATATTTAAAAAAATATTTTATTGTAACGGCATTGTACCGTACGTAAATAAATAATTATTATCCAATGTAATGCCGCTTTAGCGTTAACGAATAAATAAATAAAGACCCGTCCGTAACGTTCCAGGTCTAAACGTGCGAGAGAAGGCGAAGCAGCTGGTGAACCTGTTGAAGGACGAGGAGCGGTTGAAGAACGAGCGCGGGCGGGCGCTCAAGGCCAAGCAGCGGTTCGCGCAGAGCGCCAGCGCCTTCGGCAGCGACGGAGCACTCGACTCGCCCGCCTCGCCGCCCTTCCCTGCGGTGAGCCTCCGTCCGCACCCCCCGCACATCCCCCGCACCATCCGCACACCCTCACACGTACACATAGTGAATAACGTTCACGCCGTTTGCACGCTGTCAGAGGCTCTCGCGGCATCGGTCGTAGTCGAAAATGAGTCATAATTTAATTTTAAAGTTTATTTGTATTTGTTATTTAGCGTCTATCGAACACCAATAAAATGCGAACTTAATATTCAATGGCATTCTCGATCGGTCGACTCTCTGTTTTGACCTCACCGAATACGAAACGAGACACTGCCAAAGCGAACTAAAAGTGACCTTAAAAATGATTACAGCTAAGCAATGATCCCCCAGAATGGGGCGGGCGCGAGGCGGAGCTGGCGCGGCCGCTGACGGCGGGCGAGGAGGAGCTGCAACTGCAGCTGGCGCTGGCCATGTCGCGCGAGGAGGCCGAGCGCGAGGAGCGCCGCCGCCGCTCCGACGACGTGCGCCTGCAGCTCGCCATCAGCCAGTCGCAGAACGACTTCCAGTCAGTGCACTTCCACCCGTCTCCCTGCGGCTCGCTCGCGACCGTCGATTTTGAAAATCAACTGTCACATTCGAATTTCATTTTAGAATATAACCGTCGGAACCGGATCCTATAATGTAGCAGCATTCCGAGCTTTCCCGACCCCACAGTGAACTGAGCAGTAACTAGTGGTGCTCCAACTAGTCTTGTAAACAGATTAGCACTCGAAATAATTACACAGAAGCGCTAAACGCCACCGCGCAGTGTTTGCTACTTTACAATAGAAGCGAGGATATTCCACTCGTCCTCCAATGCATTCCCTTTTAATCCTTTCGCGTCCATGTCATAAAGATCCATTATCCACTTCCCTCCCCCGCCTTATCCTTATCCCTTATCATTTTCTACAGGATGAAGTATTACCGGAAATGTCGAGCCTTATTTGAATACGGGTGGCCCTGGGTGGACCGCTGGAGTGGGTTACCGCATTCTTGCATAATCGGACATGTGGACTATCTTCAAAGGTGTTCACAGTAACAATTTAATGGAATTTTAAATAGAATTTAATACACAATTATATGATATCTAGAAATCTCGATTGACTTTCAAGAATGGATTGAATGGTTCTCCGCGAACAGTTCGTCCTGGGTGGGAATCGTGCCCAGCGACCTCTGATTTCTCAGTCAGGGTCGCTAACCACTCGACAATAAGGCCAGTACACTTTTATTGAGCTTACTACCTGTAGGATGAAAGGAAATGGTCTTATTTATTTTTTTAAATACAATCATTCCCTTAATTACATTCAATCAAATTACAATGATTCAGTCCATATTATAAAGTGGTTTCTCGATGGCAGGACGGCGGTCCCGGAGCCGAAGGCGGAGGCGGGCCAGTCGCACCTGCTAGACCTGCTCGACGTGGGGCTGGGTGCTCCGGACCCCTGGGCCGTCAGCTCCCCTCCCCAACCCAAGCCGGTACGTTACCTTCACCGTTTGCCATTTAGAGCTTGCAATGTATTCACCGACAGATGGCGCTTTCTGCGAAGTTAAATCATAGTAGTGAAGTTTTCTTATCAACTAATCCAGTCATTATTTTGTTGTGATAGAATCGGGAAGAAAATTCCCACCTGAATTAACTTAACCGACTTACTATCTTACTAAATAGTCAAAGATTGTATACACTAACTACAGACAAGAAGTAAATATGGCAACATCATGATTGATCATGTATCTACAATTAATAGAAAATGGTTCGGTACTCGTTACTCAAGCTTACAAAAACTGTTCAGTTCAGAATGCAGCCCGTTTGGGTTCGGTGTACAATCCTTACCGTTGTCATGATAACAACATAGGTTTTCCCCTAAGTCTAATTTGTATACTAATTGATTTATTTCACATTTCTGTACAGAGGTTGCATTTGGATTTGGATTTTCATACATTTCCCGATTCAATGGTGAGAGGGAAGGTGCCGGCAGCGGCTAGCGTACGCTCGATGCTATATAGAAAGAATAACTAAAATGATGTTTAGTATGTTTCAATATTTCTCATATAAATAGCCTGATTCGGTTTTATTCGCAGTGAGAAATATTACTTGTTTGTCTACGATATCGGCTGGAATTCCTTAGTCCCGTGTCTGGCTACATGGGAGATAGGCATAGCGATATGTAGGTATTGCATGTTGGAACGTATTAAACATTGTTTTATACTAGAAAGTTGTCGATGGCTGTAGACGGACTTTATAGGCCAGTGGCTAGATAATTTGACTGCTAAACCAACCGCCATGGGTTATATTTCCACCCAGGACAAACATTTGGGAGATGAGCACATTTGTTTATTCTGTGTGTGGGCGTAATAGAACTATGTATATGAGTATTATTATGTATGTATGTATGCATGAACGTTTATCGGTCGCGCGGTCACCTGGCTCTGCCTAGTTTGGGGTCAGGTGGCCGTGTGCGAGGGTATGCCGAGGTGTTATTATTATTATTTGTAATGATACAGTAAGTAATGCTAGTGTCGTGTTTGCAGGAGAGCTCGGCGGGCGCGTGGTCCGGCGGCGCGAGCCCGGCGCGCGGGCCCTGGGCGCCGGCCGCGCACGCACCGCCCGACCCCTGGGCGCCGCTCGCTCAGGTACACGTGCCCGAACCGTACTTCTTCGTTAAACTATCACGACTCTCTATACATGTATGCGACCAGATAAGTGTAATCTTTGTAAACTATATTTTAATAAATCCCATCGGAAGCGTACCCAGCGGTAATATCGAGCGATACCATAAATGTTTGCAGAACAAGTCGCCGGTGTCGATAATGTCGTCCCCGTCGTCCTCGGAGCTCGAGCAGTTCGACGCGCTGTCGCAGCGCCCGCGACAGCACAACCACGCCGACTCGGACCCCTTCGACCTGTCCGCCTTGGGTCAGTCACCGTTGCTACATTACAAATAAGCAGTAACTTTTCTAAAATTGTCCCCATAAGTCTCGAGTCTGAGTCTCTCTAAAGCCGTGTACGTAAATCTCTATACAGTATAAAACAACGTCGTTGTAATAATAATAATTCGGGGACAATTCCACACACGGCTGTCTGATTCTAAATTAGGCAATCGAATGCTGATAAACAGATAGCTGTGTATGAACTTAACCTAGTTTTTTTTTATGTAATGTTATATGAGAAGCTCCTTTGCCATTCCAGGGGACAGTTTGACCCCCAAGCACGCGTCCCCCGCGCTCATGAACAACACGGGCGCTATAAAGAAGTCCCCGTCGGCCTTCCTCGGAGAGAACTCGTCGCTGGTGAACCTGGAGCGCCTACTGCAGCCCGCGCCCGCCGACCCGCCCGCCCCCAACCCCTTCGCCGCAGAACCGCCCCGACAGTTGTTCGCGCAGCCCCCGCCGGTAACGCTACATCTTGACAATATAATGTGAACAAGTGTTACCGACAATTTTACTTAACACTTTACATAGATTAAATAGGTTGAATGATATCCGCCAAACAACCTGTGTCCTTGAATGAAATCCCAAATTGAACCACCCAAAATAGTGCAATAATATAATATGATCTATACTAAAAACAATACTTCACAGGCGAAATTAACGATCAACGAGTTGAAACAGCAACAAATGGGCATAACGCCTCCACTGGCGAGCATGCCTTTCCCCGCGCCCGTGTCGCCGGCCTTTGGCAGCGGCTTGCATGCCGCGCCGCCCGCCGCCAGCGGGGGCGGGGCCCTGCCGCCCGTCAGCGACCCCTGGGCGCCCGTGGCCGCGCGCGCCGCGTCGCCGTGGTCCCCGCCGCCCGCGCGCCACACCCCCAACCCGTTCTTATCCTAGCCTCAGGTTAGTGTGTTGTCATGTACACACAGACATTACAAACGTTTATATTCGTATTCATTAAATACAGAATATTATTAAGGATCTCATACCGGTCTGTTGTAT
>DWDX01001861.1:0-16945 GCA_018245675.1 Agara michaeli | reverse complement strand
ACTTATGTAATAAAAAATTATTTACAAAGTAACTCTCGACATAATAGAAATACTAACATTTTTATTAAAGTGCTCTTGTACTTACAAAATAATATAAATTAATCTAAACAATGTAATAAAGGACAGAACGTCTCCCTTACTATTTGAGCTGTTTTAGCACTTATAAAACAAACTTACGTTCACCCCCGTATCTATAGAGATTATATAGTATATAGTATAATAACATAGCGTACTCATTAGTTACATTAAAGTTTGGTGTCATATTTTAAAATATACGTAATTTTAAATATACATGAACATGGATCCATACAGTTCGATATTCCATGCAAGAAGTACATATACATACAATTTATCATCATATTATACATATAATATTTATACATATATATATATTTTATTTCAAGTACATTATTTTTTTGATTTATGACGACTAGTTTAACATTGATGGCTGTGAGTACCACATCATTTATCTGCCGCGCGACAGTCCAGGGTTTGATCCCTAGCCAGATAGATAACTAAATAATCAATTTGAATGTTTTGGTTTTTATGAACCTATTTGATCTCATTTTCTTACATAACATGCAAGAAGGCGATGGATTGCAGGTTAAAATGAATCATGAGAAAATGTATGGATCCACATCTTAAATACTGTATCTACAATTATTAAATACTATTAAATAATTTCGTTTCTTGAAACCCCTTTTGGAAGTTTAGCTATGAGCAATAAATACAGTAGTAACACCGCTATTAAGAATTCCATACAAAAACATTTTACAAAAAAGCTCTGCTCAAAATCATCGTATTACATTTTGTATGTATGTGTCATTGAACTTGAATTTTAGGATGCGAGTTTATAGTACACAGATATAATATATTAAATATTCATTTTCACAAGCTTATATAAAGTAAAACGGAGGAAATAAATTTAGTTTAAATATTTTACTTTTCTTGGATATCACCGCTATGTGATTTTTGAGCAACACTTACATACTTAAATTTCCACAAATTCATTTCGCTTTGACATATTTAAAAATGTACGTTTATATAGTCTTTAAATGAATACAGCATGTAATCTGATATTGGCGGGAAAGTTAAAAATAAATCCATTTCTAAAGCGGTATTTGTAAAAACGACATTCCTGTTTACGTTCAAAACTCTTCGTTTTTTTTCACGTTTACATGTACGTCACTGGACGATATCAGTACATTATACATATGATATAGTTATTTTTATTGATAACATACGATTTATGTAAGATGTATTCATATAATGAGATATTTTACGAAAATTACAATTTTTTTAAATATTTTAGTGTATTTGATATTACATTTTACTTCATATCTCCCCCATTCCTGTTCTTACTAATTATATAAAAAGTAGTTAGACAAGTTGAAGTTTATTACAACATAAATCATGGACACTGGACGAAAAAATGAAGTCTATCAAGAATCAAACGGTAATCTCTAACAGATTCGCAGTTGCTATTTCTCTATTTTCAAGACTATAGTACAATAAGCTCCACATATAACCTACCAATTGTAAAACTTTGGTGTTACGATCGCCTAACTACAGGGTCCTCGGCACATAAATATTGCTAGATAGAAAATTTATATCCAAAATACTGGGCACTACATTTCCACAAAAATATCGCTACAAAAATCTCTAAAAAACATTTCAGACTATGTTTCCATACGCGCCGTACTGTGGTACGTTATTATCGAGTTGAACATCATTTTACATTATTTGGTGTTGTCCAAAAAGCTTTCGAAAAAATATTATTAGGTCGATATTATTGATCCCACTGTAACTAGTATGAAATAATACGTTTGTAGGCTCTGTATTACATGGGTGTAAATTACTGACATATGTAAATCTACGCAGATACTTATATGTATGGTTCTTATACGTGAGAGTATATTCTACATTCTAATGGATAATTTTAGAAAAAAGGCGTAAGTGGCATTTAATGTAGCAAAATTTACATATACACATTCAAAAGTAATTTGTAATATTTTTTAATAAAGTTGCAATTTTGTACATGCACAAATATTAAAAAGTTTTTAATATTGGCTGTTATAATGTAATTGGTTTTTAATTAGGACTACGTCCACGAAAGCAGAGTACCAGTTAACGGAGTATCATAGTATTGCACATATCCGAAGCGAATTAAAATTCTATTGCAAAATTATATTGTTAGCCTTCCAGCTTATTAACGCTCCTAGGACTGTTAAATATACCTACGCCTTTTTTCAATAATAGCTACGATAAGGCTAACAAGAAATGCACTACAAAGATCGTTTAATTTTTAGATTCTTATCATCATATACATGCTCGGCGATTCAAAAACTACACTGAGACATGGAGATTTAAAGTAATAGTGTCGAATGCTTGTGATAAATGTAACCTATTGGAAGACATACTTTGAATCGAAATGCGTGAAAAGTGATGCAACCGTAATATCGGGGGATATAACAGTTTTGATACATTGTGGAATGTCAAGACGAACTACTACGAGTAAATATTTAATACAATTATTTCTAATCTAATCTAACTATACCTGAACAGGATGATACATGAACACAAGAACGTCTTTACATATTAACAAGCTACGTTCACCGTTGTAACAATAACGTCATTTATAGAGAAGGAGTTGTAAATTACAAATAAGTGGTTGCAATAGTAGAAAATAATTTCAACGACCTTTAAATATCGAAGTGGCTTAGTATTTTTTTTTTACTACTACTAAATATTGATGGAAATAAGAGAATCACCATCACAATAGTTATAAATAAATACCATAAGTCCATAATGGGGCAGGCTAAAGCACCGAGTTCAAAATATTTTAATGCTTATATGGGTGAAGTGCTTTTTCTACATTCATTACTTTTATCGTACTCGTACATACACGCCTATTTCGAAGACTTCTGAGATCCCATAGGCCATTATTTATTCATTATTTCACATCAAAAATCAGCCTTCCTACAAACGAACCCCATTTACTGTACAACCAGTGAACATGTAACTTGTAGGTAATTTAAAGCACTAGCACAATAGAATGTAACCCGTTGTCGACAAATACTGCAATTTAAATATAACCAACATGAGTTACGCTAGAATAGTTAAAGCGTTTAATAAAGCTACAAATAAATAACACATTAAAATATCTAAATACAATAACTTAACATTACAGCAGTCAACTTTATAACCAACATAGGCGATTAAGTGCAGCCTGGAAATACAAAGGAAATATAACATTGATGGCCTTATCATTATATTTAACGTTCAAACTCATATATATGTATAGTATGATCATGACTATCGAATCTATGGCACGAAACTATGTACGCCACTCTACGATAAGAATAATATCAATAATGTTTCCAAGTACCATAGTTCAGATTTGAATCACAAAACGCCTCTTAGTACCTGGTCGTTGTTCGCTACATGTAAGCGGGTTTCATTTTGTACGCACGTTTCCAAATCTCACACAAGCATACGGTCGAATGGAACCTGTAGAATATCGCCAACGGCATCGAAACGTGCGTTATGATCGTCCACGCCCACAGTCCGTAGAAGTGCAGCTGCACCGGATGAGATTCGGCGCGTGATTTTTCCAAAGTGTTTATCGCCCACATCGCCAAATTAGTCACCAGGAGGAACGTGACGATCTCACGTCCGGGTTTCTTTCGCAACTGTTCCGGTGTTTTGGCGGATCTACGGCTCGCGTCCAATATGAACATCGTCTGACACGTCGTTTGAACCAACGATGAGAGTGCAGTAATCAGAATGAGAATCGTGTTCTTCTCGATTGTGAAATGCCCTCCTATTATCGTGAACGTGCCGTATATAAACATTCCGGTTTGGGCTCCAACAAGCAGGATGTTGTCCAGCTCCAGGTTTCGGTTGCCGTCGTATTTCAAATTCCGTACACATATCATGCCGGCTAAACTCGCAAACGTTGTCATTGCGTATAGCGCCAGTTCGCAAACGTTTACCTCCACCACAGCCAATGTCGCATACTCCTTTCTGGAGATGAGAACGAAGAATAAAATAAGCGATATTATCGTCAGTACTAACACCAAGATTCCAAAGAAGAGACCCTTGTGGGCTCGAGCACAGTCCACGCTGTACAAATGAGGAGACTTTTTATAAGCTAGACCTTCTAATATACGAGCCTTAGCTATAGCCTCTGCGACGTCTTTCGATGGATACTTTGAAATATTCTTCCACATGACGTATAGGATCGCAGCGCAGATGAGGGAGTATTCAATGGTGCACGGAAAAAGAAATGGTGACGCGTCCTGCACCAGCGATCCCATGATGTTCGTACGACGACACTCGAAGATATGATGAGGGCCTTTGAGACCCCTCGGAACTCGAAGATGAGCTGCCGCCGGGTGAGACGGTGGAACTTCAGTGGACATCGACGCAAACGCCTTTTGAAATGCTGAAACGATATAAATAAATATTAACTATACATAAATACTGGTAAATTTTTATACAATATTTATGTAGGAAAATGCTATAACGATCGAGATTAAATGCGATTATTATCATCAACTTCCAATATTCTCTATAATTTATCTTTAGTAGGCTCTTATCGAGAAATTGGGTCAAAATACCTACCGAGGTCAGCGACGACAGGAATGCTATCAACATAACTTCGTTCGCACCCCGTCGAGATGCGAGGGGCTTAATAAATTGAATATTAGTTCACGAGCGAAATTCCCGAACCGACATATAGTAACAATAAGAAAATAAAAATAGCACAAAACAAAATTACTTCAGTGTCTCCTTTGTTACAAATGACTCGTAAAGCGGGGACCAAGAAAGAAAAGTAAAGGTAAGAATAACTTAATACATTCGGAATGAGAATATTGAAACGGTGAATGCCAGAATGTATGGAACTTTTTATTATTTATTGTCCAATAGACTTGGGATTAACTACGATGACGAAAGATGTTAGAATTATTTGTACCAAGTTTGTCTGAACAGAACAGACAGGTTCCGATGGCAGATATACCTCCTGTTGTACTGGAATATAATATAAACAATTTATTATAAATGTATTCTTGTTTATTTTGATATAGCATATGTGAATTAAATAGCTAACGTTGTAAAAATACTTATGCAGCTTACATTCGTAATTCTTTTTGTGCTTGTCGTGTACAGAGCCAATAACAAACAAAACGTTGGCAATGAAGGAACGTTATCGATTGCCGGCGACAGACCACCCACACGCGACTTGCCGTACACCTGAATAGCGGAAGCACGCCCGTTTTAATTGTTTTAACTGTAACTTTTCGAGCAAGTATTAAGTAATTTACGACCTTTTTATTTCTCCACTGTCTTAGTGAGATAGTTTTGGGCACTAGTCCACCGCGCTAGCTAAGTGTTGATTATCGTAATTCACACGCCTCAGAGTCATTATATATTATATAACAAATTCGTAAGGTGTGCTGGTTTCCTCTCGATTTTTACGTTTACCGTTACAGCTAAGGATATTAAGTAGAAGACTTAAAATCAACTCACCTAGTCTGTGGGATAATCCAATCGTTTTATTTTCCGGGTCGTAGAAGGTCAATATCTCGTGTTTCGTCTCTTGAACCAGAACATTTAACCATACGCTCAAATTAGTGCCAACCATATGCATGAGTCCGAAACGGGCCACGATCTTATGCTTGTATACTTTCATCTGTAATCACATGAATTCATATATGATAATTTTAAATCTAAGCAAACTAATAATCAAAGGACACTTCACATAAAATAATTAGTTAGAGGATGTAGAAAAAAATTAAATTACATTACAAACCGGTAATTAGTTGAATAGGTAGAATATACCAGCAATGGGAAGATACGAGCTGATAGTAGTAGTTGTAGTAGTAATAGCAGCAGCAGTAGTAGTAGTAGTAGTAGTAGAAGTGGTAGTAGTGGCTATACAAGAACAAACCTCATTATTCAGAAAGATGAAATACATTTGTATGAAGATAAAGGCCATTCGGGTTGCGGGCGTAAGTGCAAGCAGGACGTTATGGCAGTTGGTGTTCCGCTCCAGCTCCCAGTACTGACCGAACTCCAGCCCCGAGTAGATCATGGAACCGATGCCAAAGGCTAAAACAACAATTACATTACATTACATCTACTAAAATAATGCTAAAAGAGGAACGACAACTTGATTACAATTAACAGTATAATCCACTAAAACTGTAAACTGTGTTTCACGCGAATCCGAAATACCAACCAACGGTGATTAAATTAAAAAGCAGTCGTTTCAATCCGAATTCCTGCGTGATTGTTAGCAGCCAAGCGACAAAGCGCTTTAAATATTCAATTCCATTAAGTCACGCTCAAAATAAAGCTATGCCTATAGCCTTGTAGGTCTTATAGTCAACAAGTTTTTAGCGATTGTATTAAAAATTGTTTCATCGTAACCCAGCAGGCAGAAGTCTGAAATATAAACTGCTATACTATCACTGCTCGGCAATCGAAAATATTCTTAAAATATCCCGTATAATTTCTTGCAAATTATTTTTTCTCGAATCCTTAATATCGGCGACTAAGAAGATTATGTCTACATGAAACCTTACCTCTTGTCCGTCTACGTTACGAAATAGTTCGACGAAGTGAAATTGGTCGGAAGTTATTTAGGTCGACGAGAAGAATTTTTTTCGGTCGCGAAACTTTTGTTACGAACAGGACAACAAGCTAAATTGTTTAAGGGATATACAAGTTTTTATAACATACTGTATCTAAGATATGCCTATTGCGTATTCTGTGCATGTAAGGCAAAATATTATTACCAAAATACTATTTTTCTTCTGTAATTATATTTAGGTGTCATTTAATCCAGGCAATCAAGTACCTTCTGCACTGTCATCGCTTATTGTTGACAGTATAATTTTATAATCACACCAAAAAAGATCCCTCTTCCTCTCTCGCTCTCTCTCTCAAACTCTTTCTTCTCTTTAAATTGTAGCTATTGCTTTTATGGTATTACCAAAATGCGGGCACTGCGAAATTAATGTATTCAGATATAAAATCTACTTACCAACAGCACCCATCCGCAGATAGAAACTTCCATAGTGATGAGTGCGCGAAGTTAGCGCGAAGCCAAGAGACAGCCGTTTGGCGGGCAACTGCGGTGGCGCGTGCGCTGCGGTCGCAGTGCTGCGCTCCGTCCGCGACGAACATGAATCCGACTCGGACTGAGACGAACTGGATTCTGATTCTAAATATAAGAAATGCAGTGAACAACATTAATTGGCCTTTTCCTCTAGTGGTAGAATCTGACTGCTAAAGCGGAAGTCGTCGGTTCGAGCCCCAATCTGGACAAATATTCGTGCGATGAGAACATTTGTTTGTCAATCATATACTCATATACAGAATTGTCCCAGTTATTGTTATTAATAATCAAAAGCGATGTTCAAAAATCTAACATTTTCTTTACAAAAGTGTAAGTAACCTTTTGATGAATGAGGTTCTTTTGCTGTCGTATAATTTAAATCACGTGTGTTGCAGTAATTTGTTCGTGCTGAAGAAATGTTCTACACCACCAAAAGGCATACTCGCTATAAGGTGTATTTTAAATTTGTCTGTTAGCTATTCATATACTGTCTGCTAAAACTAACTCAATACCTCAATTCGTGTGCCAAAGAAAAACCTAAGTATAACTTGTCACATGAAAGTCCTTCCAAAACTAAAAGTCGCTTCTGAATTCAGTAAAACATTGTGCAACCATAAAGTTTGGAAACCACAGCCTGCTGGTAGAAGCTGGACCGTAGGCTATTTCAATTCATTTGAATAACAAATTTGGTACCAGCGAAACATCATAGGACAACTTTCCTAGGAAAGAAAACACTATTTTTTATACGGCATACGAACAATGAGACGTTCCTTGCCAGAAACTCTAAATAGAAATGATTTTCCAAGCAAACATGTTAATTATAGAAGTAGGTAGCTCAACTACAAGCTAAACTAATTAATAAACTTTGCAAGGCAAGAGGCAAGGGGATATAAAGGATATCGCGGTGAATTGTCTCTACCGCGCTACTTCCTCGACAAAGTTAGGAACCCGCATTTAATAAGGGCCGAAAGCATTGTTCCTTAAAAGACATTACCATTTCGAAGTAAATTTAAGGCTCCCATATTATTATAGTAATGGTAATTAATTATGAGTATCGAAATCATAGTAATTAAACTATACGTACCTTATTATAGTTTTACTTTATGTTAAATAACCGTCAATTTAATATGTTTATATAATTTTATTCATGTTTGAGAAAACTTATAAGTAACAAGTAATAGTAACAGATCATAAGATGTATGTTAAATTTAACTGAAAAATACAGAACATCAGCTACATATAACGCAATGAATCAGTACGTATGCAGAAGAAACAACACAAAACGAAACATGATTTCGCTTTGAGATTCACTGAGACTATATTCAAACGTATTTCAGATTTTAGTTTCAAACTAACATCGCAACCACAATTTCAGTATTTCTACCCTTCAAATTGTTAGCGGCAAAATCCCGTTCATTATTCCGCGCTCGCGCTTTTTACATTTAGATTGAGGTTGTATCTTAATGAATGGTATACAACTCACTGGCCACGACGGTCTTGTCAGCCGCCGAGCGAGACCTGTCCCTCAATAGAGCCGCATACATGTATAAAAGGAACACCATGCTGCCGATATAGAGATAAAGATAGAAGCCCTGTAACAAAACAAAATCTCGTAAAGAAATTTGCAGGCTGCCTTTTCATAGAAGATAAAATTCCGAATTATTATTGGAACACAGTAATTCTGAATAACACACAGTTATTTGTTATAATAAGCAATCAGGATGATATTTAAATTACTGTACTTATCGTATTATATAAAAAGATTATTGTAATTACATTTAGAATTCCTCAGAAGTTATTCAAAATCTTACAACTGATATTGTTTAACGATAACACATTAAAATAATGAGTAGGTAACATTTCAAACCTCCAAATCATACATGATTCATAGCTCATAACCTTGGAGAAAACTTACCTCATAAAAAGAGGGTGGAATGTACGTGGAGATGACTTCAGCCATGGGAAACGCGACGCCCATCACCACAAGAAGCTTTCCGTACAACGCAGATAGGGTCGTCGCCAACGCATCGCCACTAATAATGATAAAACTCGATTATAGATAAACAAACATGCAGTCACATAAAACACGTGAATTTCGTCAAAATATCTCACACATTTATGGTGATCATATTTCATAAATCACTTTCAGATTCCCGATGCGCGAACTTAAAATCTGTGATAATACATATATTATTTACAGAATCATCTTTGTATGTAATAATAAATTAATAACCGCAGATAAAAAATAAATGTTATTTAACAATATTACACTATTGTAGTGTAATTCCAACTCTATAAAACTCTATGAAATGTTATCGTCAATTTTAAAACTGTCATGAATAAATAACGTGTTCCAATTTAATTACTCTCAATAACTACGAGTAGATACATTAATTCTAACTTTTGTAGACCCCCGAAATACATTGTATGGATTCTCTGCAGCTGTTCATTCGTATCAAGTGAATATGCACGGTATTTTGATCAACAAGATAATACTTCTACGGGTTTAATCAAGATAAGAGGGCCCATTTTTATAACATGAGTTTATCCCGCAGAACGCTTAACGAACGTCAATTTTGTTGTTGGTGTAAGAAAATGACATATTTTATATAAAAAAGATAAACTGTTTATATAAAATCAAATTTCACGAGTTAATGTCGTAATCATATTGCTTAAAATTGTTCAAGCTATTTATTGAATGACCTTGAGTCAGATCAGTTATAAATAGTGCCTATTGACCACTGTCACTCCACATATGGATACGGACCAGTGATCAATCCGTCTGAACAAGGATTTCAAAATCTGTTACGTTAATGCCTACGACCCCGACGTAATAGCTGTTGCGTGATTGTAACATCTGATCACGAAAACTTTAATGAAAATATACACCAGCGTCCACTCATTCAAAGGTCGGCCGCGCCCTACTTTTAGTTGTCGTATAACATTATTAATTAAAAATACTTAGGCGTTCTTCCATGAACTGCGGTTTCCTATCGAATTTGGTAAATACTTAGCGCGTCGTCCGTCTTTGTTTGTATCAAGCGCGAGCCAATGTCGACCTTTCACACACAGAAAAAGGTGCAAATTGCTTTAATCTTTGTCTTTCTATAGATATTGTTACGAAGAGTTAATCAGCCTGGCTGGGCGTTACAAGAATTGGCTTTTATCGTTGTTTCCGTTATTTCTTACCAACAGAAAGTAGTTCAATAGATTCGAGTTATCAACGTAAATAGATAAGTTCTACTCCTAGTAAAAAAATCTAAGAACGACAATTTTATAGTGATAATATCCATTGAGAAAATCATATACTTAAATATTTTGTTTTCTATAGTTTTAGGTACTCAATACAATTGCTAGATTTAATTTGTTTTATTGAGTTAATTAATTTTTATTTTTAAGGTTAAATATTTTAATTATATAGCTATTTAGCTTGGATAACTGTACAATACAAAGCTCACTACAAGCCAAGATTATAAGCGCTAATTGCTACAAAAAACTTTACGTAAAGATCATGCCCGTTCTAGCAAGTGTTACGACGAGACAGAAGACGACAGATCTTGATGACTGAAAGAAACGAGCTTTCTAGAAAGTAACTATAAACTGTTGCAAACCTTTAAATGTACGTGTTAGTTATGTAAAAATATCACGTTTCCACAAAAGAGTGAGGCCGCACTGTAATATCACAAACAGTAACAAATCGCACAGACATCTGGCAAAATTCACGGTGTTGAAATAATTCCGCTCGCACACATTGCGCGGAGTTTCATAAATTATTTTTAATATTCAAAATCCAGGACAATGCGATTGCAGCTTTTGTGCGAAAAAGTCATATTCGAATGAGTGAGTACACTCTAAACTTTTATTTATAATTGTAAAAATGTATACATATTTTAAATAAGAATTAACGTAAAATGTCTAGGTTCGTTATATGTCTGCGTTGCAGTATAATTTGTCTATAATTGTGATAGACCACGTTTCGTCTGTACTGCAGACTTCAGAACTACAGTCTAATTTGCTTATTCAAATAGCTATGATTTATAGGGAAACTTTCTAACAACTCCGGCATTAGTAGGTATCCGATATTACGTAGGTATTAAACCATTACACTCAAGCTAGATAGGGGTGCTGTCTGTTGGAAATAATGTGTTAGAACTTTATTCTTACTTATTAATGAAATTATTTAATTTAATGAAAATATTTATATGAAAGAAATACCTATCTACATGAGTATAACTGATAGCGAATACATTCGTGATACTTAGGCAATTCCATTATTTTCTCTATTCCTGTATATAATATTAATACATTTACAATTCATACGTAATTGATCCAACTATAATTTATTTGAACAATAAGTAACGTAAAATACTGATGGGATCATTAAAAGTTTTTCATAGTTTTCCCAACAAAAACAATACAAAAAAATATTAATAAACGAGAATTCCAATTACCCAGGAAAAATTTAAAAATATGGACTTTTAAGCTTTGAGAACTGGAGGGAATTTTGATAGCGGTTGAAATGTAAGTCAAGTACAATCATACTGACACAGAACGAGGAAAATTAAAACTACTGCCTCCTTTACAAGAGGCGGAGGAACTAGTTTTTAATATAAAATCGTTGAACTATTTAAGGCCTATTTACAAAGAATTCCTCTAGCATGAATGGCGAAGGATAGTAGCTTATTTAAATTGGCAAATTTATTTTAAAATACGATGTCAATATTCATTTAACTGGGTCACTAATTATGTTAAGCCGTTAGATACGGGCTGAAACCGAGTAGGAATATAAATTCACTTATTCGCAAATAGATAGGACATTCAAAATAATCAAATCAAAGGATATCGCAGTGAAGATTAACCTGATTTAAATGAAAGTAATCCACTGCTGACGAACAGTAGCTCTCACACAAATACCGAAGGTGCTATACTTTGCTAAGCCACGCACTGAAGAACGTTTGAATAACGTGCAACCAAAAACCGATGACCCCTCAACGTCCCCTTATAACGTTTCGGTCAATGAATAATTCAAAAATGTTCCACGCTCTGGGTGTCACGTTCGTCTGGTTCCTGGAAACCCTTACCGCTCCCTTTGGGAAAAGGGGCCCTTCTCGTACATGCTCTGTTGCCATGACAACCGCGTGTTATTGGCTCCCCACAGCTATTCTAACGATATCTCCAAAATGTGCGTATAGCAATTGTGCGTATGTATATAGACACAGTTGCATTGAGTACCCTATTTCTGACAACGATGTGCCCCCTGTTCCGTAGGTGCCTGTTTTATTTAAGTTATGATCTCACGACCTGAATAGATGTATTTGAAAAGACAATAATTTGCGATACATTTTTGTGAGTTACCTAACATACTTATAATCATCTACACGCTACCTTTTTCGTTCAGTAGCTGCGAATCCTAGATTTTTATTGTACCATGTAAAGATACTTTTTATGTTTGTTAATAAATTGTAGCAGGACAAGTTAACATATGAGATAGGTTCGGCTGATAAATACGTATCCAAGAATACTAAGGCGTTGTATCTAATAAAATTTGAAATTCGAATCGGAAGGACGATATATCTTTCGAACTGTATAAACGGATACAAGACCCGCAACAGAAAAAAACTTGCCTGCATAAAATATTATGTATTAGGTAAGGTATACATAAGTTTATTTAATAATACATATTATTTATTCCAGGCCTCTTTACGTCTCATTACTGGCGGCTGCGGGAAACCTGTTTCATACTCGACCACACTGCTCCATATAATTATAGGAGGTTACGTCTTGTCAATCATTTTGTTACGTTGTGACTACCTTTAAACAACTGCGTATTGCCTCCTTTTTCAACTGAACTCGAAAAGGCAAGTACACTAAGAAAGGCATGCTTTCGTAGAATCAAACTCCTTATGTCTTAAGTGCAAAATCACCTGTGATTATTATTTTTACATATAAAATATCACATGTTAAGGATCTTCGGGCTATTCATTTCAGGTAATAACTGAGATGATTGATGGTGATAAATTGGCTTTTACACTCAACGGTGGCAAAATAAAACAACCCGCAATCACCCTTCGTCACGGGCAGGTATCAATTTGCATGTATTATTTTGCTAACGAGACACGCTTTCATATTAAATTAATTTATTATACTATTCACCGTATCTTTAAATTAGTTGCTCCGCGAGTTTTCACTGCTTTTAATAGATAATAATATAGTATTTTTTTATTTCCACCATAAGTCTACATATTTATTTAAAAAAAAAACGAATATGCAAATAAATTTATACCCCACAATTTGCCTCTCAAAAGAATTGTGGCGTGATGTTATATAGCCTAAAGTCGTCCCAAATAAATTGGCTATAAAATCCTTCAAGTTTATATATTTATTATTAATATAAGCAATACTAGTACACTTAGATCTTCGAAGTACTAGAAGTACCTACCTATTTTATGTTATGGTACCTAAGTTTATGGAATACAAAAACACGTTGCGTTTTATCTTAAAATCCGCGTAGCATCCATAAATTATTCTGTACACTTAAAAAAGTCTGCTCAAACCACCCTTGACGTCTAATTAATAAAGAAAAGTGGGAATTTTTTAATAAACATTTTTAGAAGATATTACTATGATGAAGAGGAAAAAGTTTATACACTTTTAGGGGTGTAATTTTTTCATCTAACGTCATCAACAGGAACAAAGAGCAGAATTGTACGTAGTTATTAGTAAATGAATTGCTACAAAGAACCTTAATACAATGGCTTGATATTCCAATATTAAAAATTTCTATACTACTAAAATTAAGTTATGTTTATATTAGTATCTATTTATTTAACTCCCCTTATATCTCCAAAGTAATTATAACTTAAAACGTCCAAGCTATCATAACACAAATTTGTTATGAAATTTTAACGCTAAATGCGTGAAGTTTCAGGTAAGTGTTTACAGCTCAACACCCGCCAGCAAACAAACGTAATTGCTAAAGTTAGGCGTCCCCGCATAACTGCTTTTGGACAAAGCGAGGAAACTACGAAGTTCCGGAATATAGTTCAAGTACTAGCCGATTTTTAAGTACTGAACGTTAAGAATCTTGACTGGTCGAATTGGAAACTCAATTAATATTTTTAAAGTCAGGATTCAGTTTCATCGAGCAAACCATGATAGTTTTAAAGTTTTCTCATATATTAATTACAAAGCCCGCTGACCTAATTTGTGGTTGATAGTTTTATTTTTTACAATCGCTTTCTAACTTTTATGCAAATGTGCAATACATTTTTGTATTAACTTGAAAAGCGTTTACCTTGTAATGTGTGTAATGATCGTTTCAGCGAGCAATATACAAATTAATTCAATTCATAAAACACAATGCGGCAAAATTTCAACGTTCCATTGTTTAAGGGTATAATGCTTCTCCCAGCTCCCTTTCGCAGATTCATCAATATTAATGACACTCTAATGCTACGCTCTCTAATCTAAACATTTTCATTTTATACCGTGCTTTATATTTGCGGGTTTCAACAAAGGTTTCACAATTTGAAACATTTTCCAATGGAGTTTTATAATAAAGTTTAACCGGTTTTTCCCATTTAAAAAAATAATTTGATATATAAAAGACAATTCCATATACATACGTGTACCATATGGAATACTACTGTGTTCTTTAAGAAGTATGAAGTTTACAAATCCACACTTTGGCAACGTGACAGACTGGTCTTAAACCAACACGTCCTGAGAGGAAACCTTGTACAAAAATGGAACAATAAAAAGGGTTGATGATAACAATGACGAACCCCCTTCGCGTTTGCCGCCTTTCCGTATTGTACCTTAATATAGGAATAGGCTCTCAAGAAGGCGGTACAACCCGACCCAAGTTGTTAATTTGCAAGCACTAGAGAATATTGTGTCACAGCTCGAGTGCTTTTCATTAGAGTACATTCAGAGGGAAAATGCAATTTCCCTCGCGAGTGCGAACCGAGCCGCTGGGGACCGATCGCACCGATGTCAAATTCTTTTATTACTTTGATTAGAACTTATTAAGCAAACAAAACAACAATCGCTTTACATTGTCTTCTATATCAAGTGTAATGAAAGTAAACGTAGCAATAATCTCACGTAATAAAATTAGACTCGTCTATTGATTTAGAATTGTAAATCTTCGTCTACGTACTGCGATCAGATTTCGATGAAAAACTTTGAAGGTTACATCTAAAACCGATTAAAAAAGCTTTTATACAATCACGTGTCACGCAGTAATACATAGGCACATTAACTTTCTCGAGTGAATTTAAAGACACATACTTGATTATTCCAAAACAATCGTCAACGTTCCCACCTTAAAAGAGGGGGAGCGAAGGCAGGGTTCAAGGAGGCGCAAGGTTTTATTTCCCTTTTCTTATAATTTATTTTACACGCTTCCGGGATGCCGTCGTGTTTTCACTCAGGCAACTTCACAACGTAGCCAACGATTTTCCCGTTTCAAATTCTTTTGAATATCGTCTTAGCATGCACAAAAAAGAAGGAGCTCTTAATCCTTTGGTTTATTTACTCAAATATGATCACATAATAGACATCTCATAGACACACACATAGACAGACATTCATATGTGAGTGTGCATTTAGCTTATAACATTTTAATATATTTGTGTACGCAAATAGCATTATGTATGTACAAGTATTAGAAATGTATTAAGGATATTGCTTGAATATTAAAAAAAACAAAATGTTAGACGTTCGGCAATATCGAGCAAGAGCCAGCTTCCGATTGATACACAGTTTGTTTACGATAGAAACATGTATATATGTAGATGTATGCATTATCAGGATACAAATATGCGTAATGAAACCTTTACTGGCCGTAAACATTTACGAGGGCAATATTTGACCCTCTTTCCTTATGGTGAATTCTTGCGGTTTATTTTTAGGTGCTCGTCTAACCACTGCCGTTTAAAGATTGTAATCACAAAATATGGTCATTTCAAACATCTACTTCTGAACATAGGCCTACCCAAACATTACCTCATTATTCACTTGCAATGTTTATATGTCACTAGATACATCTGCGTAGAAAAAGTGCATTTTTTTTAATATCTCGTCGTTCCACCGTTCGCGGTCCGACCGTTATATCTTACAGTCGGAAGAAACGTATAAAATTATTCTTCGGTAGAATTCAATAAATTTCTGAACTCGCCGGGGCAATCAGCAATGAATTCAATAATTCGGAACCCCTGAGTAACTTTTACAATACTTTATTTAAAGCTAGTGTCTGCTGGCGAGGTGCCAGCACAGTTGGTGTCGGTATACAATGCCCATGAGTATCATGCTTATAGACAATTTATAGGACCGAAGCCCTTTGTTTTTCTCTACACATTCTCTACATCCATAGTATTTTTTTTGTTTATTTCTTCAAGCTTTATATTTCCCCGCTAAAGAAATAAGTCCTGTCTTATATCTACTAAAATTCTTTTAAAACTGATAACAAATTCATTAGATAATTAAGCAGGAGTTTAAAGTTATAAACATTATGATCACTCGAATAACGTGACTTACAACACAGCTATAAAAGGGTCTAAAGCAATCAAACTTGGATGTAATATACAAGGGAGGAAATATCACTCGTAGAACAATTGCACAACTCTGATGAGATCTCAAACATCTTCAGATATAATGTTAATATAGCCCTTTTAGTGTTTATTTTTATAATTTAAGAAACAAATGAAATGAAAACGATGAAAAAACGATAAAAAAGGCGTTGCATACGTAAATACGTGCATACGTGCACGCGTAGCTTATAGGACAGTATTGGTATAGACAAATATGTAGCTACAC